>QLTV01002664.1:1015470-1026297 GCA_003457575.1 Thermophis baileyi
GCTGCCTCACCACCATCTGTATTGCGCAGGTCTAGTAGTGCTCCAAAACGCCCCGCCTACCTGCGTGATTACGTATGCTGGACAGCTCCATCCAGGAGGGGAGGGGTGTTATGTTCTAACTGTTTCAACTGTGTTGCATGGTTCCAACCAGGTCCAGCGTTTGAGCGGGAAAAAGCTCAAACGCTATTGGCTGGTCTGTCTGACAGCTCCCTATAAAAGGGCAAGCTGTCAGACTGCTCTTTGCTGGTTGCTTACACAAGAGCTGAAATAAAGAGCTGCTTTGGAAGTCTGTCTCCTGTCATCTCTACCCACTATCTAACAATTAGCAATGCCTTCAATAAACTGAATCTTTGTTACTTATCAGACAAAAAAGAAACAACAAAAAGCAAACCTAGTTTGTCATTGCTACCAAAAAAGAATAAAAAACTTGTGAAGAAAAATCACATGTGCAGTATTTGGTTTAGCCTATATTTATATAACAATATTAGATTTATATCAATCCAATATGGGTAGTTCTGAAAAGATAATCTAAAAACGTGCATAATAAGTGGGGGAAGCAGAATGAACTGATCTTTTGGAAAACTTTTTAAATTTAATGCTCACCTTTCAAGATTCCACAACCACATTCTAGAATCTAGACAGATGTAATTCTACAGGCATAAATGTAATGTGCCTTAAACTTTAGATTACAAATTTTCCTGCACAGTATAAGGTAAAAAAAAGTCTGATTAGGGAGAAATGATATATTTTATTGTAACCAGCCATGGTGGTTTAAAATAGCAAGCCAGACGTTTCCTCCAGCAAAATGTTCAATGTAAAATTAAGCAGATTACTCAGGAAGGATACAGGTCGAAACCTTTATGATTGTTAAGAGGCAAAAATGATTCTTGAGCAAGAGGAAAATAGTTGCATTTATATTCAATTTGCCAGCATGATGGCTCATATTTCAGGTAGTTTTTTTGTAAAAGTATTCTCTGATTATATAAATTCCAAGTCAAATTGTACTTTGGCATATGTTCCTCAAATCTAATTTACTTTCTCTTTCTCTTCCAGGGTTTTCTCGTAGCACTTTTATATTGCTTTTATAATGGCGAGGTACATCATCTTTTTCATTTCTCATTGGTTCAGCCCTGCATCCCAACCCCAGTTGCTCAGAACACACTGGCTTATAGTTCTTTGATGATCATTCAGTTATGGAAAAATTGATTAAAGAATTATTAATTTTACCATCATATTACTTGTAATAGTTGAAAAGACCCGGCTTGACCCAGCAAGTTGGCCACCTACCTGAGAACAGATTAACTTGTGAGAAGCATGCACAGTCTGTCATGCTACGCAACAAGCCAATAGCCTTCCTGGGAGGGCCTCTGTTTGTGGAGAGAGGTTTTGGGCTGCCCATTTCTCTAGTAGAGAAAAGCGGACGTAATCCAAGTTGAGAGAGCAGATTCAAGAATTTTCCCCCTTCTGTTTTTCAGTGATTTTTCATGCCCCTTTGCAAAATGGTGTAAAATGGATTGCAGTGATATTGGGGGTGTTGGGAGGGAATGCATTCCCATTCCCATTTCCACATTAACTGGTTAGGTGCCTTTCACTTGTCATGCAGAATTACTGAGGCAAAATAAAAATATGATTAACAGATGAATTCAGATGAATATGGGATTGTTTAATCTGGTGGATGTACGCACATTTGAATGTAGAGAGACAGAAATCAGTCACTCGGTAGTCACCAATAGCCATGCTATATAATAGCTATATTGTGTTAGCAATAGCATTAAGATTTATATCTAAATGCTTCACAGTTGTTGTGGCTTGCCCAAGTCCAGCGCAGATGCTCATGGATCCGGAAGACCAAGAACCGACCATGGGGTGGCAAAAGCAGTCTGTATCTCCGGCACCTGAGTCCGAGACCGAGGAGGACGCAGGGCCAGAGGACGATACTCAATCAGGGCCTTCTGCACCTCCCCAGCAGGAGTTAAGTGACTCCAGTGAAGAGGAGGAGCCTCTGATTGATGCTAGGGCACGCAGGGCAGCTAGCATGCAAGAGTGGCTTTGTAGAAGGAGGTCTCCTCACAGGTAACCCTGCAGGCAGACGGGCCACGCCCTAAGCCTATATAAGGTTGACTCACAAAGGGCAATCTTGCTGGAAACAACAGATGTCTTGTACCTGGCTTCTGATTACTCTCCGGCCAATTCCAGCAAGTGAGGAATTTAAGGACTTAATGATCTGTTTGTGTTTTTTTTGTATTTGAAATCCCGTCCAAAGTGTTCTGTGATTTGCAACAAGCACTTTGGGAGAAACCCTGAAATTAACTTATTACTAAGCATTTATTAGTGATAAAGCCTTCTTTATTTTGGACAACAGTGTGTGTGTGTCGTTTCCTGGGGGCTTGCCGCGCTGGGTCACAACAACAGTACTTTACAGCCCTCTCTCAGTGGTTTACAGAGTCAGCATATTGCCTCCAACATTTTACCAACCCCGGAAGGATGGAAGGCTGAGTGAACTTTGAGCTGGTCAGGATCAAACTGCTGGCAATCGACAGAATTAGCCTGCAATACTGCATTCTAATCACTGCGCCACCACAGCTCTTATTTAGAAGATTCCCAGCTGGAAAAGACTGCTATAATCCTAACTGTCAACTTTTTTTCCTTTTTTTTTTCCCCAGGTAAAGGCTGAATTACGCAAGCAGTGGTCTCGTTTCTTGCTAGCATACCCCTTTGTCTATATGCCCTGCTTTCTTGGAAAGAACATCAAGCACCTAAGGAAATGTCCAAACAAGCAGCATTTGAGCAATAACGATCCCTCTCTTGAGGTGACCCAGCCTCCCAAGAAGCAAGCGGCCAGGGGGGGAACATGCTGCAATGTGGAACGAGGCCCCACAGCAAGACACAACCTCAGAGCAAGCGTTTCTGACAGCAGCGAAGAAGAAATTGCCAATGGGGAGACCATTGAAGAGGCTCTGGAGGAAAATGAGGGTTAGAACTCTAAGAGAAAAATGAATTTGTTGGGATCTATCTTTTGCATGAAAGCAACTGGAATTAAAGATCCTATGGAAAGGGCAAAATGAAAGCAGCTTTGGTACACACACACACCCCAATCCATTCTTCATTTTGTCAGTAAAACAAATATTGGCATATGCTAGGAGCTGCCACAGGTCATTTTTTTTTAGTTCTCAGGAACTGGATCTGGTATCAACACTGCATGGGATAAAGCAGGGGTGGGTTCTTCTTTTCTTCACTGCCGGTTCACTCAGTGCTGCACCGCGTGGGCGCGCGCGCTTTGCACATGCGCAGTGCTTAAAAAAGCTTATGCACATGCGCAGAAGCAAAAAACAAAATAGCGGCGCCTATGGTGCCGCCGAAAGAACCAGTTCGGGGGCGTGGCAGGCCTGGGTCGCTGCCAGTTCTAGCGACCCAGGCCGCCAAGTTACTACCGGTTCTATAGAACCGGTCCGAACCGGGAGGAACCCACCTCTGGGATAAAGTGATCACACACACACAGTGAGAGAGCCTGCTGCTCCTTCTGAAACTTCCAGTTTTAGGTCCACCAGAGTCTGACTGCTACTCTGACTGAACCAAACATCTGATCCCAGGAGGCTGCACTTCAGGACTACAAAGGCCTTTTATGATACCACTGAAACAACTAGCTAAATACACCAAGTGAATAAAGAAACTGGTCTGAGAGTCAGTTTGCTCACCATACATTTAGATGCTTGCACGTATACATCTGAAAGTGTATTTTTCAGCCTTTGCTAAAATAATAGTCAAATCAGAGCTACCATGTTTTAGGACACAGTTATTAATGCTTTGTCTTTCAATATACTTTGCAAGTCCTAATTTCTGTTATCCTTTCAATATATCTATAAAGCAAATCACTATGACTTCCATTACACAATTAGAAAATTAATTTGACTTAATCCAGAGCAGAAAAATCTGAGAAGTTTGAAACAGCTGGATGAAATGAAAAAAAAATGAGGAGAGATGGGGAGTTGAGAGACTGCTGTATGAACACATCTTATTTCTCAAATAGCCAGACAAGCTGAAATACAACTTAAAAAGGCAAGATGAATCAAGGGAGTTGGCAAGCAGTTGGAAGGATTCATTTAGGAATGTGTATTTGTTCTGTTTTTAGGAAGAATGACAGAAGCTCTTATCTCTTTCATCTCTGTCTATGTTTCTTCTCCACATTGTCCTCAACTGTATTTCTTTCCAGAAGAGAGAGAATAGAGGAACTCCAAGCTCCACAGTAGCCAGAATCATCTGCATTCTGTCCCTGGATTCATGAGCAATGCTAGGTTTCTTCCTCCACCATCCTGGGTTTTAGGTTACCTTCAGTTCCTGTTTTTATTTTACTGCATGCATTGGCCAGTAGCTGGGTGCTGCAGTGTTTTCTCTTCTTGCCAGTTGATGGCTTTTGCCCTTGCTCCAAAGATTAGGTTTATCTAATAAGTATGGAAACATGGACATGGCATTGTACATGAGTTTAGTTTAATCAGAGTTTAGATCTGAAGTAAATTAACCTTAGTTTAATCATAATCATTATTCTTAATATCTCAGGTAGCTGTCATAAGATTTACAGTATCTCATATAGTCATTGTAAACCAGAACTTTTACCCTAAAAGGTAAAGGTAAAGGTTCCCCTCGCACATATGTGCTAGTCGTTCCCGACTCTAGGGGGTGGTGCTCATCTCCATTTCAAAGCCGAAGAGCCAGCGCTGTCCGAAGACGTCTCCGTGGTCATGTGGCCAGCATGACTAAACGCCAAAGGCACACAGAACACTGTTACCTTCCCACCAAAGGTGGTCCCTATTTTTTTACTTGCATTTTTTATGTGCTTTTGAACTGCTAGGTTGGCAGAAGCTGGGACAAGTAACGGGAGCTCACTCCATTACGCAGCGCTAGGGATTTGAACCGTTGAACTGCCGACCTTTCGATCAACAAGCTCAGCGTCTTAGCCACTGAGCCACCGCGTCCCCTTTTACCCTAGGGAAGTTCAAAGAGGTCCTACTTATAACCATTCTCCTAATGTAAAGAGTTGGCTTTGTTTTATGAGTAGCCGGTGATTGGAGGCTGGAAAAGTGGGCACAGACTTAGATGCACAAGCAACTGAAAGCTAAGTGGAGCAAATACCTACCATGCCAACTTCAGAAGCTGCAACAGTCAATAGACAGCCTGCAGCTGTAATAACATTTTCCCCTTGTAGCTTTTGCTTTAATGGCAGGACCAAGGAATCCAAAGTTAGTATTTCATTACCCATAGAAAAGGGAGTATAATGAAATAAAAAAAAATATTTACTCCTAATTAATAGAAAGCTGCTGTTTCTAATACAGAATAGAAAGAGGAAACAGTAGTATAATTAGTAGATATATCTTGATTCAAGGAGGGGGGGAAGAGGGGCTTTTATAACATCAGAATCTGGAAAGAAACCTAAGCATGGTAAATGTTCTAGACACACTGGATTTAAAGAACTGGAGAGAACAGGGCACGAAAAAAGAGAAATAGATAAGAAAAGAACAGATGCTAAAATGACTTTTGGATAAATTAGTAGCCTGTAGAAGAGGTGGGTGAGGAAGATAGATGAAATATGACTGAGCACAATCTGCTTACTATGACAACCATGAGTATATAAGACCAAGAACTCTTGATAGACATTGGCTAGGTACACTCTTGAGCTCAACTGTAATGTATGATTTATGATTGAATCTCCTATGGCTTAGTATTAAGTATGAACTGAATGGCTGTGGCTTATTCAAAATCCAGTGGGATGTATGTACCCTGCAAATGAGTTATAGATCAGATAAAAATAGTTTTCAAAAAGTCTGTCTCCTTTCACCTGCAAACTTTTGTAGCTGGTTGTGGGATTCTATGTAGAATGCTACAAAAGTTTTGGGGTTTGTTTCAGGGCAGGGAGGACCTGTTTGTTTCTCTCTTTCTTTCTTTCTTTTTTAACTTTAATTGCTTTGCATCGATTTTCCATCTGTCACGGATCATGCAGTTTTTTTTCCCCCTCATCTCTTAGCACCAAGTATTAGTAAAGAAAAACATTACGTCATCGTCACAGGAGATGAACCCCAAATGGCCATCTGAATTGCAAACACTAGGCATATTCCAAAGAAACTTCATTCAAACCCTACTGAAATTAATGGGACTTATTTCCACGCAACTCCATTTACAAGCATGTGCCCCACATGCTAAAAACATCAGCTCCTCTGAGGCAAGCTTGCACACTCTGGGATTCATCTCCCTGCTGAAATGCTGAAGCAATGTTTATACAAGAGAAGTTGGCAAAAATCCCACTCATCCCTGTTCTATATCATTATTCTGGTCAGAAGACTCCCCAGTTAATAAGCAAATCTCTCCTTCTGGTCAAGGAGGAATGGGTGGTTTGTACACAAAGTCCTTTAGCAGGGTTTCTGTTGGCGTTCTCTAAATAGGCAGGTAGTCAGAGCATCACCCATCAGACTTTTACTTGTCTATATGCGTATGAAGGGCGGGGTTTTTTTTAATGATCACCTCGGAGACACAGAATAGGTAACGATGCCATTGCTTTCGATCGACTTTGTTTGAGGATCTGCTGAAAATTATTTGTATTATAAAATACGTCAAAGCAAAACTGTTCTTAAACATGATGAACACTGAATTTCGTGTTGCACATTGACCGCTACAGATACTGGCATGCCCAGATGTTTTTAAATCTTTCATAGGGAGAGAGAAAGTAAGGAATATGGTTATATTTTTGAAGTCATCTCCTGATTTTGTTTTCCTTTGAAGTGAAAGCAAGCAGATTTCCACTCAAGCTCAAATGCAAAAACTGACAGAGTCAAACATCTGTGGGGATCTGCACACTGTCAGAATCTACTCACTATCCTCTGTCTCCAACATCACTGTCTGCCACTAATATTACTACTTGCCATTCCAGTAAGTAGACTGAAAATCAGATAAGAAATGCAGCAGATGTTTGAAGAAGCATTCCAAATTATTCAAAGGATCAAATTCTGCCTTCTAGTCTGTGTGTGTGTGTTTTTTTTTTTAATTCTCAATTTATCACCTGTTTTTCTCTCTAGGGGATAGTCCTGATTTTTTTCCAGGAAATGCAATCTATTAAGGCCCCATTTAGGAACTTTTCCAAGTTGATACAAAAACTATCAGAAAAATTATCTGCTGAGATCTCTGACTACAGTAGTTTGCAGCTTCTGGCTTCTGTTGCCTCTGGAAAATATGTTTGCAAGTATATTTCTTCTGGTGTGTGTGTGTGTGTGTGTGTGTGTGTGAGAGAGAGAGAGAGAGAGAGAGAGAGAGAGAGAGAGAGAGAGAGAGAGAGAGAGAGAGAGAGAGAGAGAGAGAGAGAGAGAGAGAGAGAGAGATGTACCTAAAATGGAAAGGCATGTGGATATGTCTTGCATTCTATATTATATACAGAGGGTATGTTTCTAAGAAAGATGCATGCAGAAGGAATTGAAATTCTTTTACAGTCAAAATCCATGAAAACCTGGAGGTGGACATTGTAGATACTTCTTATCTCTGAAATGATAGAATCAGTCCTGGTCAGTATTGCCAGCTGATATTACAATTTTCATAAAATCCAATATGATTATAGTACAATTAGAGTAGGTAGAAGCATCCAACATAACCACAATGATAACATCTCTGCTGTGCTGTAATGTCATCACGCCAGCTGCACCTTTTTGTACTTGTGCAGCAGTCCATAAACAGTGAGGTTTGTGTTGAATAGATGTTTCATTCCTTGGTGAATAGGCAACATTTTCTGTCGAAGCTGCGACTCAAACTTAGAACTGATTGAATGGCTACAGGAGGCCTTTCTATTACACGGTGACATTTCCAGGGGTGGGGTTGTGGGTGGCAATTAGCTTCTTTGGGGAGATAGGGGAGTCAGTCTAGGTGCATTAGAGTGATTTAAAGACTCCAATTTTATTTTCATAGTTTAGGACCAAAAAAGATGTTGCTACAATACAATCTAGCCATTTTGCCACCATATTTCAGTGGCATGCTCTCAGTATGCCTTGCTTTGTGGACTGTTTGTGGCCTGTGAGTGGTGGTTGACCACTCCTTCACCTACTAATTTTATTTTAAAGCTAAACTAATTTAAATGTTATTAAAAATGTCCATGCATATAAAAGTAAAGGAAAACAAGTTCAGAAAGAAGCTCACCCTGCTGTGTTATTATAGGTGCAGCATATATTTGTTACTTTATGTCTGTGCATTTACTGGGGACCAATGTAACCAATGTAAGGAACATGGATGCAACTAATAATTGGCTGAAATTTATTTCCTGAATAAGATCTTAATGCTACCTATTGATAGAAAGAATGTACAGCGTTATACAATTTTGGGCTATAACTTCCACAATCTCTTGTCATTGGTCTACTGGTTGGGATTAATGGCTGTTGAAGTCCAAAACCTAACAGTTAGAAGCAGGGGTGGGTTCTGGATTTTCTTACTGCTGGTTCACTCAGGGACGCGCCACGTGGGCGCGTGTGTGGGGGGTGTCGTGCAGGGGTCGCGGGTGCGCACGCGCAGTAAAAAAAAAGCTTCTGCGCATGCGCAGAAGCAAAAATGAGAGAACCGACTCGGGGGCGTGGCAGCCGGTCCGAACTGGTAGGAACCTACCTCTGGTTGAAGAGACCATTAGACCCTCTGCTCAGTTCAGGAAGCTGATCAAGCTTCCATTTGAAAGTCTCCACAGCATGGAATCCCACCACCCACAGTAATGGAATTCCGCAGTATTTTCTGCTCTTACAAGCACAATTTATTTATTCAATCTGAATTTGGCTTTCTGTAAAAGACATCCATTATTCTTTGTCCTGTGTTCTGGAACGAGAGAGAGCAAGTCTTGAGATTCTTCTTTGCAACTTCTTTGATTACTTCAAGCTATTTTGCCCCCCTCAGTTTTTCCCCCCTCAAGGCTAAACATGCCCAGAAGCCTTTGCGCATGTGCAGAGGGTTATTTTTCAAGCCATGGCAACTGGAGGACCGGTTCGGGAGCGTGGACCGCCAGTCTTTGCTGCCGGTTTGGCGAGCGGCGGTAAATTTCCGCTACCGGTTCTAAAGAACCGGTCCGAACTGGCAGCAACCCACCTCTGCACCCAATTTTACATAGACTGCAAATTGGATGAGCATCTTTATTCAAATTGTTAATAAAAAAATTGAAACATATAGAACTGAAACTTTTGCCACATTATTTAATACCACACTACAATTCAGTGAGGAACCAATGATGATCCCTTGCTCCAAACAAGCAGCATGCTTCACAGGTCTGTGAGTTCACATGTTTGCTGCATCCCCTGTGCCCTTCAAGGATCCATTGACCTATGTCATCTTCTCGGTGTCTTTCTCTTCCCCTGAATATTAGGAGTCCGATTCTCTTGTGAGGCTCTAAAAGCTACTCTTAATGCCAGCAATGCTGAATTCAACATCTCTTCTGGCTTGCTTCTCTTTAGGATTTCTTCCTTACAGAAAGTTGCTTCCTTCTTCCAATTCCTGTGGTTGTCTCCTTAGTTTGATTTGATAAGTCTCATTCCTCTGTCAAAGTAGGGGCACTGCTCAAATCCTCTGATTTTGTTTTTCAAGCACTGCTACAAGCTTGTAAAAGTATATGTCAAATTCATTTTAGTCATTTTCAGTTTTGTTTCTTAATGTTCCACTAGTAGAAGGAATGTCTATGGAGAGTCTCAATCATCCAAGTCATGGTTGTCCCTAAGATGCTTTTCAAAAGACAACTGGACTTTCTTTGACTTTTTAAGGAAAAAAACAACAAGAAAACCCAGTTGCCTTTTGAAAAGTACCTTTGGGATACTAGTAGGCAGCTTTATTTTCACCTTTATAGGACACCCTGGAACTTTAAAAAGTAGTTTCTTTTTGCATTCCCTGTTTACTTACTCAGTGATAATCAGGAGGACACCAAGTTGCTAAACCTGGTACTTCTCTATTTGCTAATTTATTAGGAAATACCATAAGAACCAAGTTGGGGGAGTGAGGGTGGGAATGGGGAGGATTGTAGGGCTGCCAGTCACTCTGTATGAAAATATTTTCAATGGGCTCATGGAAATTGTAAAAGTGGGTGAAATAGTGTCTGCTTTCTAGGAAAAGTAATACAATGGGATTACATGGGATTAAAAGATTTAGCTCTTCAGTTACAGGCAACAACAGATTATTTTCTTGTAGAACGTTGAAACTAAATCTAGAGGAGGAAATAGTATGGCCTAGACTCAGCACTGTTGGCCTTGTAGCTGTAATGAGAAGATATTTTGATGGAAGTTTCGGATCAAATTAGAATATGCAAGAATTCTGAAAGGAGTTTTGATCATTTGGAAATAAGGTATCTGACATAGTAGATAGAAAGTAAGTGGCAAAATTGTCAGTTTGATTAACAATCCCGGTGACAGAGGTAGGACAGGAAGCTGCACAGGCTCACTTGATTTCAGATGGGCAGCATATAAATTTAATAAAAAAAATGGCAGGTATTAAATAAACGTTTAAAAAAAACAACTCCAGAAAATATTTCTGAGCCCTTCTCCTTTTTTGATGCCATTTTTTTTTTAAATTTCTATACACCTACTCCACAATACAAATTGAGGGATAGGGTGAAATTGATTAGCTGTCAATTCAGGGAAGAAAACAGAAAGTACAGACAGTCCTCAATTTACAACCATTCATTTAGTGACCATTCAAAGTTAAAATGGCGCTGAAAAATGTGACTTATGACCATTTTTCAGTTACGACCTTTGCAGCATCCCCATGATCCATGTGATCAAATTCAGATGCTTGGCAACTAGTGTATATTTATGACGGTTGCTATGTCCCAAGGTCATT
>QLTV01002664.1:1026500-1053717 GCA_003457575.1 Thermophis baileyi
GCGACCTTCTGACAAGTAAAGTTAAGGGGGAAGCCAGGTTTATTTAACAACTGGGTTACTAACTTATCAACTGCAGCGATTCACTTAACAACTGTGGCAAGAAAAGTCATGAAATGGGGCAAAACTCACTTAACAAATGACTCACTTAACAACAGAAATTTTGTGCTCAATTGTGGGCATAAGTCAAGGACTACCTGTACTTTTGCAGCAGAAATAATCCACAGGATTTGCTACACATAATGAGGAGATTGCAAGAAGCTAAGAGGTCTTTAAAAGGAAGCAAATAAATGCCTGGAAGAGGATCTTTTTACCTAAGGCCATCTTACCTGTGATGGCTGAGTAGATCATCCATCTTTCAGTCACAGAAAACATGTTGCCTGAAAGCTAAAGATTAGGGATTTGTAAGAGTGAAGAAAGTCTTTTAATATACATTCCATTGAATGGCAAAATAGAAGGAAAGCCCCCCACCCCATAAAAAACAATACAGAGTGTCATAAGGAGCAGTTATGCTGTAATTAACAAAGGAGAAACCTGCATGAATAGCAAACATACTTTTAGCTTTTAAGAAAATTTAGAACTGAAAACAAATGATTAGGATCATGAGTGGATTATGTGCAAAAAATTTCTTAAATGCCTTCCGGCAGCATGCAGGATTTCCCTAATCAAATAGCTTCTTATATTTTCCAGTAAGAGTTACGCTTATCAAGTTTGTGTGCATGGTAATCATGATTTATTATGTGGCAAATAAAATAAAATATCTGATCATAGCCAGTGAAAATGCAGTGCTGTAAGCAAAGACCATTTTTACATCTTTTTGACACATGTAATCATTGCCACATTAAATAGGACTACCTTGAGTAGCTTAGAGAAGGAACCACAATGTTCTCATTGAAGTTGTTTCAAATGAATCAGATGGCCTTTACTATACTTTTTGCACTTTAGATATTTCATTACAAGAAGTTAAACATGAACTTTTAAGGTCACCACTAAAAATACTAAATATTGGCTTCCTTTTGGAAATACATTTTTGAAGCAAGAAAAGTAATATCTCTGGAGTCAGACAGACATGTTGTAAACAAATCAACCAACCAACAAAAAAAAAAATCCAAATTATAGTGTATATCAAAAGAAGGTAAATTTGGTTTGCAATGTTAAGATAAACAATGTAGTTTGGAACATTGACCTATATGATTACTTTTATTTACATAATTTCTTTATTTTTATTATAGCCAGAAAAATCATGAGCAAATACCACAAGAACCTGTAGGTTTGCTGTAAACGTTTTCAAAGAGCTGATTTCAGGAATGTAGAAGTTACCTCAGGTTTCATCTGTAAAAAAAAAACAAATTTTGCTATTTTGAAAGGAGAAATGTAAGATATTTCTAATAACGCATCTAAGAAGATACATTTAATTTTAGGGAGGGAGAATGTGCTTATGTACTCAAAATAAATATTGCAGACTAACTTTTCAATACATTCTCCATCTACTTTAAGTTTCGAGTTCTGACATACTTGCCATCTTTCCTCTTTGGCCAGGTGCCCCCTTTCTATTTTTTCTTTTACGTTAGTTATAAAATGGCTTTTACATAATTCAGCTGACACCATGTGGTACACTAAGCCCAAGCAAGCTTTTAGAAACAAGCTAATCCTCTCAACAATAGACTTCTATATCTTTAATGTTAAAAATAAAAAGCAATAGATCTTCATTTTGAGACATTTCATAAGAGCTAACAAACTTTGAAGGTTAAAATATGTCAGATTTCTGTCTCTAAGAGAATGAGGGTTACAGAAGCTTGTTTTTTTAATGAATTAAAAAATAATGAAATTTCATGGGTTATAATTCTCATAATCCCTGACTTGTTACTATGCAATGTTGTCTGTTAAACATCAATAATTGTTCCAGTGCTTCTCTTCAATTTTCTTTGTTACCAGATAACTAGAGAGATCTGTCTTTGCACAGAGATAGGAAATTAAAATAGGAGTGGGAAGGCTGCTAAATTGCATTATCTTCTACTTGGCATTTCCTCTCAAACCTTCATTCCTTTCCTCAAGCTTCAGAAGATTCATCAAGAAGTCATTTGAATGTAAGCCAAACTAAATTCCACAACAGTCTTGATGAAAGCTAGAACAAAGCAATACTTTTTCTGAAATCCAATCCTTAAACAATTCCTATGATCATCATATGCCTGTACTAACAGATTCAAGCTGGGGACAAAGCATTTCTGTCACCAGTTATCTTAGCTGTGCCTTTCAAAAAGCTGTGTTTGACCTTGTGCATCAAGAGAAGAGCCCTCGTCTTCCTAGCAATATAATCTAGTAAAATTCACCCCATGAATCACTGCCCTCTGAAAAATGAGTTCTCCCTCCCTTGCTGTCAACCAGAATTTATGTGATTTGTGGGTCACTGGCTCCCAAATGCATAAGGTATTGAAATAAACAAAATGGCCGTCGCATAAGAAATTCACAGCGAGGGACCAATTGATATATCATCCTGAACACCAGCAATCTCCAGGTTTGGAAAGGGAATACAATTTTTTTCTCAAACTTTCTTTTCCCCCCCCTCCCCCAATACATCTCCCCAAATGCAGACATGTCTGAACAATCTGTTTTGAGTATTTGAAATAATAACATTTGAAATCCTTGTTCATGCCCAGAAGCATGATAATAGCCCTTTGGAATCCTTGTTTATCCCCAGGAAGGCATACCAAGAAAAAAAGAGAGAAGAGGAAGATTGAGAGAAAGGCCAGGTTAGCTTCCTCTCCCCCCTCCCCAATTTCTTTTATTGAATTCTGGAAGGAGAACAGCTGCCACATTCCACATGGCTTCTCCCCTCCTTGGGATTCCAAGCATAACTGCTGGGTTGTCATGCAATTCTTTTTAAAGAAACTTCTGGATGTTCCTAAACCACAGTTCTCAGCAAGTCTGGCCAACATGATCCATGATGAGGCAAATTAGTAGTTGTAGCTTAGCAATAGCTGCAGAATTTTCCATTTTCCATCTCTAAACAAAAAGAGGAATGGAGAATGGGAAAGAAACTCATTGCTGTTTGTCTGTGCTGAAGCAGAGGTTGATGACTAGAACTATCCTTTGTATGCTGAACAAACCCTGAAAGGAACAATTAGCAGGAAAAAAACCCTATTTCGTTCATTTCTGATACTTCCATGCCACTATCCTCCATAACTGCTGTGAGCAGAGTGCAATAGAAATAGAACTTAAAAATATTAAGATAGTGACTATATACTGTATGTGTGTGTATGTATATAATCTTAATATTTCACTACTTTTAATATATGTATATTAAAGATATATATCCCCTATGCCTGAAGAGAAAAGTTTTCAACCAGTGTATGCTACCTGTTCTAACATATGCCAGTGAAACATGGACACTAACCTCACAATCAATACAAAAGCTACTATTGGTGCAAAGAGCCACGGAAAGATACATGCTTGGCATCACAAGACAAGATAGAAAGACCTGCATATGGATTAGAGAACAAATGAAAGTATACAATATCATCAAGAGAGTAAAATAATTGAAATGGTAATGGGCTGGTCACACAGCAAGAAGAACTGATGACAGGTGGACCAAGGCAGTCATAGAATGGATTCCACTTGATAAAAAGTGTCCACGAAAGAGACCTAAAACAAGATGGATCAGCGACATCAGCAAGTATTGTGGGCCTAATTGGCAAAAAAAAAGCTCAAGACCAAATTTGTTGGAAACATGCGGAAGAGGCCTTCATTCTTCTGCAGTGGATAGACAATAGCTACAGGTTGACCATAAATGAAAACCTAACAACCTCGAAGTATTAGATTCTCCCATTTTTTCAGAAATTCAGTCAGGAAGAGGTGTTTCTTGTATGTAAGGGCAAGTTTTTCCACAGGAGGAATACCTCCACTGAAAAAACCTTGCTGCAAAATATCTGAAAATGGAACTTCTTTGGAAATAGGGCACTTCAAAAGGTGTCTCCCAATTATTACAGGATAAGCAAATTCATTTCGGAGAGAAGAGTCCTGGAGGAAGCCGTTCTGGAGCCATGAAGTTCTTAAAGGTGATAACCAGATTTTCATCATCTTTGTCTTCCTCTCCTCTGCAGCACAGACACTTTAATTTGGATTGCTGAACTAAGCAGAGGACCTTCTATGGTCCTCCAGCCAACCAAATCTTTATTACACACTTGAAGGGCATAATGAATAGCTTGGAGGAAGTAGAATTGCATGTCTCTGTCATTCATTCAGGGGCCATTTATAGAAGTGACATTAGGTCACCTCTAATCCTGCAGACCACAATTCAGCTGTATTTATTATCATATTAGTGATGACTTGCTTTATTTTGGAAGGGGCCACATTTTAATTCTGCATTTCATTTGAAGGGAGGCAAAATGTTGAAGATAATGGATAGCATCTAGCAAAGGGGAATAACTGGAATGTGGTTCGGTTTTGCATTTTACAGCTGTCAGTTGTATTTTAGGAGTTTTACTTTTAAAAGGTGCTCACAGGTACTCCTCACTTAATGTCCCTTCGTTCAGTGACTGTCCACAGTTACTTATGGGCTTGCCACTAGTCCTTGAAATTTTAACCATTACCCTCTGATCATGTGATAAAAGTTCTAGCCAGCAACATTTATAACAGCCCCTCCCGCCCCTACCCCCCAACTGATTTTTATCATCTTTGTCTGCCTCTCCTCTGCTGGGCTCACCATTCTGGCTACACACAGTAAGGTGCTGAGGCTCCTTGCACCCTTGCACACCCTTCCTCACATGGCAGCATGGTCGTTAAGTGAACCCAGTTTTCCCAGTTGACTCTGCTTGTCAGAAGCCCCCTGGGAAAGTCATAAGTGGCAATTGTGTGATGCAGGGATGCTGCTACTATTGTAAATGCATGCTGATTGACTCACCAGGAGCCCTGGTGAGACAGTGGTCAGAATGCAGTATTACAGACTAACTATGCCCACAGTCTGGAGTTTGATCCTTACTGGTTCAAGGTTGACTCAGCCTTCCATCCTTTCCAGGTTGATAAAATGAGGACCCAGATTGTTGGGGGCAATATGCTGACTCTGTAAACTGCTTAGAGAGGGCTGTAAAAGCACCATGAAGCGGTATATAAGTCTAAGCGCTATTGCTAAGTGCTATCGATCATGTGACTTTGGGGATGCTATTATGATCATAAGTGCGAGGACCAGTTGTAAGTCACTCTTTTTAGGCACCGTTGTAACTTCAAATGGGTATTAAATGAACAGTTGTAAATTGAGCACTATCTATATGTGGTTATTCTATCACTAATTGCTGGGCTCCCAGCAGGGGTAAGCCAAGTATGGGGTGGGTTTTTTTTGAAGTTTTATCCCTCAAATGTTTACTTTTGCTGAGACCATGAGGACTATAGAGAGCAAAAAAATTGCAGCATATACCAATGAATAGATGTCTCTCCACTTTAAGGTAAAGATTTATGACTTTACATAAAGAGAGAACCTGCCTACAAGATCAAACCTCAGGAAAATGTATCCTGACAACTTCCCCTAAGGCAAACCATGTCAGTGTTCTCTAAGTTATTTCAAAAGAACTTGAAAATAAATTAACTATGCTGTAGCATATGTTTTTTGCAGGTAACAGCCTACCTGCCCAGAGGGGGAAAATGGTGTAAATTACAAAGAGAACCTGTGTCATACGACACTATTCCAAAGCATCCCATTAGCCAGGAAGTAAAACTAAGTCATATTTTGTGTATCGAGAAAAGAGCAATTGCTGCACAGTAAAACTGTAGTCCAGCAATCCTAAATTGAATGCTTTGCTTGTAGTATTTGTGTAGGGTTGGTTCATATTACTCAATTCATTCACAGAACCAGGAGATGCCATAAAGCATCTCTAAGTCTTTGGGGTGAAGTATG
This sequence comes from Thermophis baileyi, assembly GCA_003457575.1. NCBI lineage: Eukaryota > Metazoa > Chordata > Lepidosauria > Squamata > Dipsadidae > Thermophis > Thermophis baileyi. The sequence goes on from QLTV01002664.1 coordinate 1,032,385, forward strand.
CTGTAAATTAAACTAATAAGTGCTTTGAAGAAAAGTGTATCTACCTTTATAAAAATTGCGAAGTGAGCCAGCATGATGTAACGTTTACAGTGCTGGGCTAGGATCAGGCAGACCCACATTCAACTAGGATAGCAGAGTCCACAAAGCATTAGAAATGCCTGCTTCTGAGTCAGTTCCCTCTTGACCTGCCAAGAAGTAGATATTTGGAATGCCTTCATGGATTGATTGAACAGGATGATTTCTCTTCTCTCTGGAGGAGATAAATCTGTAGTACCTTGGACCCAGGCTATACAGTATAGGACTTTTATTATTATAATAATGATTACAATGCAACTCCTATAAAATTGGTGTAGTATCAGTATGCAGTTCTCATATGGACCACCACATATTGCATGAGTTGAAGCTTCTGAGTATAACTTTATGACTGTATCTCTTAGCGATGGAAATTCTGATCTCAGGTGCTGTTTTAAGTTGAGGACGTCTTGTATTCTTCAAGAACAGCCATCCCAAATTGAGAGCACTGGAGTATTTTGATTCTGAAGTAACAGGGAGAGACTCTTGCTGAAGCTTACCACTTAAAATAAAAATCTACAATTGGCACACTAGTAACCATAAGTGTAAATAGGAGTCCTAAATTAAGGACTTATTCCATCAAGGAGAATACAATGCCATCCAGAGTTAATTTAGGGACTACCAGAGAATCTGCTGACACCACTCTGTCTTATGGTGATTCAGTTACAGTCTATTTTATCACATCCAGATTCTTTACTGGTGAGGCCATAACATCCACATTTTTTGAATAGTACAAGATGGAGATATATAACTGGGTATCATCTACATATTGATGATACCTCACTCCAAACCAATGAATGACCTCTCCATTAGACTTATATAAATGTTAAATAACATGAGAAACAGTACTGTGCTTTGTAGCACCCCATAGTGGAGTAACAATGGACTCAACCATTCCTTCCCCACTAAAATCACCTAGAGCAGCCCACTTAGGAAAGAGCAGAAATATTGAAAAACAGTGACCCATAACTCTCTATCCTTGCAGGTTCTCAAGAAAAATACCCTTGTTGATGGTATCTGCTATATTGTTTAGCTGGCTGGGCATTGACTGAGGCGAGACACGGAGGCAGATAACACGTAAGTTGTGCCGTTCATGTTATTCCAACATGAACGGCACAACTATAACGATTGTCTGAGGTAAAATGCTTCTGACAGCTCCTTAAATACGTGGCTGCCAGATGGAACAACCAATCACCAATCACCAACAACTGCGCTCCTAGAGCGGCCTCTAGTGGAACGCCAGAACACTGCACCCCTTTCCGCCAAGTTAGCGCACACGTACTCCTGCAAATATGCAGGACGCCGACGGACCCTCTCAGATCGTCGAGGCTCGACTGCACTACCTAGTGGTGTCTGGTCATAGCCTACCCTTGCCTGGTCAGACTCCGAACCCTGGCCTCTCCTGGTGAATGGACCATATCGAACTCTTCTACTGGAGATGCAGGTAAGTCTTCGGAGGGATCCCTGTTTCCTGGGGTTGGGTATTGTAGCTCCTGCATGACCTGAGTCCCCGGATCGGCCCTCTGAACTATAGGTATAGCATTCCCCTGCTCCGGAAGGACACTAGCTGACCACTTAGCCCTCAACTGGTCGATGTGGCATCGCCACAATCGACCATCCTCTAATGCCACCCTACAGGAACAAGGCCCCGTTATACTCACCACCTTACCTGGTAGCCACAGGGGATCTCCTGCATAATTCCTAGCATAGACCTGGCTTCCTATGACGTAAGAATGGGGGCACCCTGAAGAATCCAAAGGCTTATCAGGTGTGAACTGTGGGTGTAACCTATCAAGGGTTGTTCTTAAACACCTGCCCATAAGTAACTCGGCTGGGCTTTTATTAGTGGTAACGCATGGGGTTGTATGCTGCGTTAATAGCAGCTCGTCAATCTTAGCCTGCCAGTTTCCCGGGCCCATCTTGGCCAATGTATCCTTCATCGTGCGCACCATGCACTCGGCCATTCCATTACTGGCCGGATGCCAATGCGCTATCAGGCTGTGCCTGATTCCTAAACTCGCTAAAAATACCTCGAACCTTGCAGACGTTAGTTGAGGGCCATTATCTGAAACTACCACATCAGGTAGCCCGTGGGTAGCGAATAAACTATTTAGACTTTTAATGACAGCCTCCGTGGTGGTGAATGACATTAAACGTACTCCAACCATTTGGAGAATGCATCCACCACCACCAGAAACATCTGCCCTCCTATGGGACCAGCGAAATCCAGGTGAATACGTGACCAAGGGGCCCCAGGTGTTTCCCATTCCCTGGCCGTAGCTTTCGGGGGGGCTGCTCGGGTGGACTGACAGGGGGAACATGTAGCTACCCACTCCTCGATGGCCCTATCGATTCCAGGCCACCACACATAACTCCGGACTAGCGCTTTCATGCGCACAATTCCCAGGTGGCCCCTATGCAATGTTTTCAGGACAGATACTCTTAACGATGGGGGAATGACCACCGTCTCTCCCCATAACAAACATCCCTTGTGAACTGACAATTCAATATGATGATCTGCAAATGATTTTAACTCAGGGGCAACCCTTTCTTCCGGCCAGCCCCTCAAGACCCAAGTGACCACCCTGGACATCAACATATCCCTAGCAGACTCTTTAGCAATATCAAGGGCAGTGACAGGAAGAGTCCATTCTTCAATGTTGAGGATGGAAGTCGCGGGAGCGGGGTCTTCCAGGGTGACAGGTAGCAGGCAGCGGCTTAATGTGTTGGCGTGAGCCATGTGTTTCCCAGGTCGATGAGTTAAAGTGTAATCATAATTTGCGAGGAAAACCATCCATCGTGTCATACGTGGAGACAGTACTTGCGGAGTTTGACGGTCCCCGGCCAATAGTCCTAGAAGAGGCTTATGGTCCGTTACTAACTCAAAATGTCGGCCATAAATATAATGATGGAAACGCCTCACTCCAGCGATGGTGGCTAACGCCTCCTTGTCAATCTGACTATATGAACATTCAGCAGAGGCCAATGTCCTTGAGAAGAAAGCAATAGGCGCCTCCGAGCCATTTGGCAACTTATGACTCAGAACGGCGCCCACCCCATAAGGAGAGGCATCACATGCTAGGACAAGAGGCAAATTTTTGCAGTACTGTGAGAGAACAGCGTTAGATAAGAGCAGGTGCTTGACATCTTGAAAGGCAGACGACTCCCGTCTACCCCATACCCACGGGGCACCCGAGTCCAGTAGGCGATGAAGTGGCTTGGCTGAGGACATTTCAGCTGCACGAGCCTCATCCAAGGCAATTTGGAATGTGAGGCCATGCATAGCAAGTAAACGACGTTTGAGGCGGCTATCTCTAACACCAAAAACCAAACGATCTAATAAATAGTCCTCCAAATTATAGAATTCGCAGTAAAGAGCTGCTTTTCTTAGTGCCGCCACAAATTGATTTACAGTTTCCCCTTCAGCCTGATTCCTGTGGTAAAACGCGTACTTCCGAGCACATTGAGAAGGCGGAGGAGCGTAATGGTCTTTAAGTTTAGCTAACATTGCCTCCCAGGACACTGTATGTATGGATTGAGGGGCGAATAGTGCCCTAGCAGTCTCAAACATTTCGGTTCCGCAGAACCCTAAAAAATAGGCGTGCTTTCTGTCGCCTGAAAGCTCCGTGTATGCATTAGCGATAAGAAAACATTCGAATCTTGCCACATAAGATTCCCACGTTTCTGCGGGCGGATTGAATGCTGCGAAAGTGTGTTGAGTCGACATTCTTATTTTCCTGACAGAGTTGAGGAGAGAAAAAAACCTATGATTTCTTAGTGTCCACTCTGTTTAGTGGCAATTTAATTCACCTCAGTTCTAAATCCCACCTTCGTCGCCAATGCTATATTCTTTAGCTGGCTGGGCATTGACTGAGGCGAGACACGGAGGAGATAACACGTAACGTTTATTCCAACATGAACGGCACAACTATAACGATTGTCTGAGGTAAAATGTTTCTGACAGCTCCTTAAATACGCGGCTGCCAGATGGAACAACCAATCACCAATCACCAACAACTGCGCTCCTAGAACGGCCTCTAGTGGAACGCCGGAACACTGCAGTATCCAACACCATTGTGTGGACTGGGTGAGAGGGAGTTGTCTTATTAATACTGGATAGAAAAATGTCCTCTTTAAGTAGAGGCATACAACTGTCGTCTTCACCATTCCTCTCTCAAAAAGGAATTAATCCTCTCCTGAACCCTCCCACCCACAGCTGCTTGAAGGAGCCAAATGGGGTAATAATTACAGATGGCCAAGATTAAACTCCATTTAATCAGTTTCCATAAGCAGAAATCCTAATTACTCCTTTTGATTCTGCCCATGTGAAATCAAGATCTGAACAAATGTGAATGATTTTATTAGTGAAATATTTAGCAAGCGTGTCATAGCAACCTAAAGGAAGGTCTTCCAGCCCACTTTCCCCACAGAGATAGACCCCACAGACGTCATTTATAATAGAATGTCATTCTACTGATGCAATAAAGATGGAGAAGTAATAATGTCTTGCCACCATTACTATTACGGTGGCTTGTGCCTAGGGTATATGGAAGAGAATGCTCATATACGCTGCCTAGAAGTCCTGCAGAAAGAGCAGAACATATTTAAGGAATAAAATAAATTGTATCATAAGCAAGTATTAGGAAGGCAACTGGGAAATGAGTAGACAAGCCAGATGACCAGTCCATGAGGCCTGATCAGGGTCTGTAATATCATTTGCTTCTATGTAGACCACAAAAAATTAATAACTTATAAAAGGATGCCCATTAAGACAATCATAGTGAGTAGACAAGACTCTGTCACTGAATCCAAATACTCTGCTTTGCACCACTGTAAATTGGTAACTTGGCTTCCTTTGTGCTTTACTATCATCCCTACAAATGGTCAATAACAGTAGTATAGCAATTACCTCTCCAAGATATTAGTTTCAATAAGGTTCCATTAATTCATATATTGTTTCTTTATATGGCCTATATATTGTACTCTGATGAGTCACCTTTGGATGTGATTGACATTTTAAAATGTGTTGTGGAAAGAGTGTAAGTTAAAAAACAAACAAACAATTCAGGACTTAATTTAATGGACTGTACAGTTTATTTTACATGAGATGAGACAAAGCTTTTCAAGTGCATAATACAAATTTGCTAAAATAGGAAGAAAATACAAAGTTTATGGAAATGTTTGTACATAAAACAATTTTTTTATAGCAAATACTTTCAACATTTAAAGGATAGATTTTTAGCTGGGGTAAATCAGTGCAACTCCATTGACATTAACACACAGGAGACATACCTGAACCAACAAAGTTTCCCTTGATTCTTAACAAGCATTTACCTCTTCAGCCACAGTATTTTAATGATACAATTGCATGGGACAAAAAGCTATATAACTGTTCACAATGATTAAAGACTCATTGCTATTATTAATACAGAGGGCTTGCAGTAGAATTAGGTTTCTATATGTAGTTTGCCAAAAATCAGCAGTAAAGTATTATGAAACTCAAAGCCATTACCGCTGGCAAAAAACATATTTTATTGTAAAAAATTAGAAAGTGTTTAGTAAAAGGGTAGAGAATAAAAATACCAGATAGGCAATGCCAGTTTGTTTTATTTTGTTATAAAAATCTGCCTTGGAGGAGAGCTGATGGCTGGCCAAATCTATCCTCCCAAGCTAATATATTTGAAAAACAATTATTTTGGATAATGAAAATGAATACATTATCCAAATTTGTTTATACCTATAGCTTGTGTTAAGTCTAAAACATTTTGAAATACATGTATGAGTAAAACGAACTGCTCTGATATCAGGGATATACTGCAAATTTAGCTAATTTATAGAAAAGCAATGAAAAATAGATTCTCATGCAAATTAGTTTCAGAAATGAATAAAGTTTTTAATCTGCCCTATTTCAAATGCAACGGACATATTTAAGCATGATGATGGCTCCTATGAACACTTAAATGGAAATAATGTTTACCGCCTAGTAGTAGTAAATGTGCATAGGGTTCAGTTTTTGCTAATTGTAATGGGTTATAAATTCATCTTGCTAAGTTTTTGATTGCAACCATTTTCACTTGCTTGTTCGGCAACCAATGTTATTGCTACTACATAGGCATGACTACTACCAAGTACTCAAATACTGAAGATGGTCTTTTTTAAAATAGATTTGATCTAATATGTTTTAGGTTCAAAAGATCATTGTATCGCATAACAAAGACTTATGTTCCTTTATAAATTCAAAAAAATCTAATATAATTGATTCAAACCACCTTCCATAAACATTTCTTTGAAAAAAACAACAACAGGTAATAAGCAGAATCATTTGTAAACAGCATCTGTTTGGATCTAAGATCGCCAAGCCTGGAGTTTGCTGGTTAAGTATGATGTGTACCAGTTGTAAAAAAAATGCCAAAGTTTACACCTGATACTTTTTTATTGTTAAATCTGTAAAAAAAATGTTCTATTAAAATTCACAAAGTGGATTTTTACCTCACAAGTGCAAATTCTCTAAAGTCTCTAGTTATAATCCCATTCATCTATATTCAGGAAAATATAATAGAACATGTTTCTGCACTGACATGAACAGGACTGAAACAAATCATTTTAAAACATCATAATTGGCACCTGAATTTTAGCATAAAACCAATATTTGACTCTATTATAAGAGTATGTCAAGATCAATGCAACCACATATCATAACGTGCTAATCTATTTTTGTTTTAATCAGGCTTCTGTTCAAAAAAACACACACACACACAAGTTCACACATAGTATTATATTTTTATATATATAAAAATAAAAAGCATATTTTTAAAACACAAAAAAATGGGCCCATGGAACACCTAAGCCAAATAAAACAAATTACATTAAAGCTTAGTGCAGACATGACAACTTCTAAAAGTTCAGGAGCCACAATTCAGGTTAGAGATTGAAACATTTTGGTCTGTTTTGGGCTAGTATGTCTATTTAATGACCAGAGAACCTTGGAAAGCAACCACTACCACTATTCTTAAATCTCTGCCAAACAAGAAAAATAACCCAAAGAATCACACTGAAATTTGGCCACTTTGCTATCCAATTTTAATGGTACGCTAAAATTACCACTTGGGCTCCTTAGCATTTCATTGTGCTAAGGAGCCAAAGATCTGCAGGTTATCCAACCTCAGCTTAGTGTAATATATAAACTTGATGAGAAATTATTGTGTATTGTCCATCAACAGATTTAGCAAGCAAATCATGGTACATGAATAGAGAATGCATTTCAGCACTTGTCCAGCCAGAGGGTTGAAAAGATGCCCACCATCCAACAAAAAATGAAACTAAATACTTTGATTAGCTGAAGTATATATAAACATAATCAGAAAACTTCATTGTCTCAGAAACGGAAACCTATAAGATTCCTGCATTGGAAAATATCAAACTAGCAAGGATATATTAATCTTCTTAAGCTGTTATTGCCGTGCCTTGTTCTTCAGGAAATGATAGTGGCAAACTGCCAAGACATCTTTGAAGATGTTTCACATCCATTTTGGGTTACAAACATTTTTTGTTGACATACTTAGATGAAAAGCAAATGAAAGTTACAGAAACTATAAGCAAGAAAATCCATATTGTATTGGCAACATTAGATGCCATGTGGTAGTGCCACCTCCTGGTACAATATTTAGTGTGCAAGACTACACTTGATAGCAAATGCCCATCAAGTTGCTAAGAATGATTTGAGAGCATTATCCATGATTTATTTCAAATGGTCAGTTCAATCTGAATCATCAATTCAATTTAACTTTGCACAAAAGCCCATAGAACTCTAGAACTGATCCCAAAGCAACTGAAACTGAACTGAATCCTACAATTCAAAGAATGATTAAATCCAATTCCCTAAGCTTCACATAGCTCTTCTTTTCCTTTCCTGTGAATGCTATGTCTCTGAAGTTTAAAATCGATTTTGATAAATGCTAGGGCCAAAAAATCATCTCTGCATCTTTGGGCTTATCTCAATATATTTAGCTATTTTTCCAGCTGCTTTCAGCAGAAATAACACCCATAATAATTCTTTGCTATGCTTTGGCAAAACATTAGCAAAGCAAAGAATATCTTACTGGTGGACAGAAAAAGAATTCAAGGTATTGGACTGCATAAAATTTATTTATTTACACTATTCACATATCCTTATCCACATTATCTACATAAGCACTGGTATTAACGTTCATAACTATACTCCTAAATTATCCCAATAGATACTTCTTCTCTTCCAGTGGCTCTGGAAACTATGCTTCTGAACAGGAAGTTAAAAATCTCTAATGAACTGTTGTCATCAAACTATTAATTCCAAGGTTCTTTGAAAGAAGCTACAGCTTTTCAATGGATAAATCTTGTAAATACGCATGGTGTATAGAAATTTCCATCAAAATACTTGAAGCGCAAGCTTTTAATCCCATTTTTTATATGGGCAAATTGACTTTAACTAAATGGTCGTCCTGCTGTCAGAAGAAAAGCACAATAGCATTCCAGAAGATCCATCTATTTAGAGGCATATGATGCAATGTTTAACTTTTAAAAATACTTCAAGTAGCTTTCTTAGCCAGGGACACTATAATACTGATTGAAAATTGAAAGAATGGGTTCAAATCAATGTTTCAGTGGAGATACCAAATTCCTTTAGACATTGAAAAAAACCAACTCTACCTGCCATTGGAATTACAATCTAAAAAGTCTCAGGAGGGTGTTTCAAATATTAATTTTCCACTGTGGCCATCAGTGACTTGCTTTGTACAACATGCTCCATATTTGAGTGGTAACAAATCAGCGGTATCACAACACATGCAAATATATTGTTGATTCTTTGCGTACATTGGTCCATGGCCATTAATATATTAATAGTCTAAACATTTATTTTCTAAATTTCAAATATCTGCGAATAAATCTATGAGGGGAAAAAGGATCAGAAGGTATCCTAATATTGGTTTCTCTCAAAAATAACCTTAGAACAATTGTTATAATCTTGAATGTGATTGTGGCTATTTCTGAATATGAAGAGGAAAATCTGAACAAAACAGGGCAAGTAATACAGATTTGTCATTCCAATTCCTGCAAAAAGAGCAAATACTGTACAGAAAAGCTAATCCAACTATTTACTGATTGACATATATCTCCCATTTATCTACTAAACATTTTCTTTTAATCAATCTGATATTTAAATAGCTCAAACCAAACTCCTTCATGAGTTAACTGCTTGGGATATTTTTCTCTTGCGTTATCTACAGAATGACTTTTTTTTAAAAAAAATTCATCTGGCTATTCTGAGACATTGGTCTTGTCTGTCACTTTCCTTTCTTCCAATTTTCTTGAAAGATGGAAACTTAAAGCTGTTTTTATGATGGCCTTTCTCTGCCACTTTCACATCCAACCCTGGTTAGTAACAGAATGGAGACTCACCATGCCAGCAGAAAGCAACTGTGATGGTAGTTGACTACAGTGCCCATCAAAGTCTAGAAGAAACTTGCATTTTCTTTGATGGCAAGCAGTAGTTGGCTTTACCTTGCCATTCCTCCCTAGGCCTGGGCTAAACAGAGCAGAAATGTTTGCTGCATGCAGGAAAACCTGATAGAAGAAAATGCCCCTTGATAAGATTTAAGAATCTTATTAAGAATCTTAATTTGAGAATCTTCATCCGTGCTGCAGGGATGAGAGGAAAGAGAGAGGTGTACATAGAATTTGAACTTTTTCATACTTTTATTAGCCTGGGAGGACAATGCCTTAAAAGCATAAGAAATGGTTCTGAGTGCCTCCAAAGGTGTGCATCTTACAGCTGGAATTTCAGCATGCTGTGTCATTAATTTAACAACAACACTGTTACTTTTCCCTTCCTTATGAGCCATAAATATTGCTCTCTTAAAGATGAGTTCAATTCCGATACAGGGGAATGTAATTCTGAAGAGCAGGTAGGGTTGCACTAAGAAAAGGAAAATCTATTTGCTTAGGCTTTCTACCTGTATTAAAACAGAAATAATTTAAAGAAACTTATAAATAGAGAAACCATACCTATTTTTGACCTTTCTTCACTAAATTCAATATTGGAAATTCAATGTTAAGTCTGCTCAGCCCCATTCACAACAGAGACATAATATTAAAGTAAGAAAAGCAGAGGTGTATTGTTATATTATGAAAGATCACAAGAAAATTACATAACAGAGTATTTGCTGTGGTCAGTAGATTTGCTATGGAAGAACTAAAGTAACTGCATGCTCCAGATCTGATCTCTGACAAATCACAGCATTGTGAATGAGCTAGATACTAACCAGTCAGCAAAATGAAACAATAAGGATCAGCTACTCATTGTGGGCAGATAATACAGGATGAAAATCCAAACAGAACCCAAAATACCACTTTCTATTTGGATACTACAAAATCTGTAAAGAACATTGTCGTATATGAGGTGGTTTCTCAATTCTCTGAATGCCAATCCTTATCTAAAATGCCGTCATCTTATTTTTAGGACAGAAGCAACAATAGATTCATGGGAGCCTCAAAGTTTGTAAAAGTGCAAAGGTATTTATAGCAAACCTTTGGGAAGGAACCCTCCAAATAGCTTAGTGAGAACAGAGTATGCCCAGTGAATCATGATTGGAGGGGGAATAGAGTGGCATAGTCACAATATTAAATAATAAGTTCTTCCTACTACAACATTACATTGTTGATCTATGCTTGCATTCATCTCTAAGCTTACATGGAACTAAAAATATTGCCAAATATCACACTTCTATTTCAGTAATCCAAAGTGCTTCCTTTGAAAAAAAAAATGCAATTCTCTCTTAATATTTTTCTCTCTAAAATACTTGGTTAGAAAGAGAATTTCACAAAGCATTACTATCATGTGAACCCTGAAAGGAGAATAAATCAAATTGGGAGTATTTAAGGAATGGGAGCTATGTAATTAAGAGAGATTAAGCAGCTAGAAACCACATTAAACAAAATCAGGTTGTAAACGTCTGGCTAATCTGATGAACATCCAAGCTAAATATGAACGGATATAAACATTCCGTGAAGCAAAAGGCACAAAGTACGCTTGCAAATCATCCCACAATTGTAAGACATACCAAAATGTCATGTAACAGGAATGCAGTGAGTAAGATTTGCAAAGGAAAAAAAAAAAACCCGAGTGGCAAATCCATTGCAATATAAAAGGGTAATAATAACAGGCATATTTAAAAGGCAGTGAGGTGTTGAACTTCAAAAACAGAAGAAGAGTCTCACAGGTCTGACATGCTAATCCTCTTCTTCCTCTGCGTCCCTAATATATGGGCTTTCCCATTCTACCTTTTGGGGTCAAGGAAGTCTAGATGTAGACATATCACCGGTCCAAAACACAAATCAGAAAGCAACTGAGCAGTGGAATGTTCCAAAGAGCAAAGCTTAAGAGAAAATATGCAGGTTTCACCCACAACTGCTTTCCATGGTGAAAGAAAACTTCAACAAGAACGTTCAAGTGAGTTATATCTTGTCCTAGAAAAAAAGGAATGGAAAAAGAATACTAAAAGTAGCACCAGTGATTTGAGTCTGATGGGCCAAATAAATTTGAAAGCTCAATGGTTCTGAAGAAGCTGGCAAAAAGACTTCTACCAAGCTAAAACAAAGAGATGGGTGATTACTTTTCTTCAAATAACTACAGGTAGTCCTTGATTTGCAACAGTTCATTTAGTGACCGTTCAAAGTTACAATGGCACTGAAAAAAGTGACCTATGACCATTTTTCACACTTACGACAGTTGCAGCATCCCTATGTTCGTGTGATCAAAATTCAGATGCTTGGCAACTGATTCATATTTATAACGGCTGCTGTATCCTGAGGTCACGTGATCACCTTTTGCGACCTTCTGACAAGCAAAGTCAATGGGGAAGATTCACTTAACAACCATGTTACTAACTTAAGTTTCAAGGTTGACTCAGCCTTCCATCTTTCCAAGGTCAGTAAAATGAGGACCCAGATTGTTGGGGGCAATAGACTGACTCTGTAAACCACTTAGAGAGGGCTGTAAAGCACTGTGAAGAGGTATATAAGTCTAAGTGCTATTGCTATTAACAGCTGCCGTGGTTCAGTTAACAAAGAAAGGTCATAACATGGATCAAAAACTCACTTAACAAATGTCTTGCTTAGCAGTAGAAATTTTCGGCTCAGTTGTGGTCAGAGGTGGAGGATTGCCTGTAATGGATCCCAAATAACAGATGTTTTAAGTAGATCATCAACTGAGACCCTGCTCTCTGGATATCACCCCCTGGTTATATTAATCATGGCCATACAGGAATGACTGCGTGATTGCCATAAATTGAATGGAATGCTATCATGAGACTGAGAGCATCTGAGCTTTGCATGACACGTTGCAGGCTGAACTCGAAAAGTACTGAGACCATGGTGGCTTGAGGAGTTTTAAGTGGTGAAATTAGCATCATAAGCAATTGCAAGGCTTACAGCCCTGATTTTGGCCCTTAATAGCTCAAATCCTCAAAAGACATAGAAATGGGTCCAATCTTTTCACCCAAACCCTGGGGAGCACAAAAAGGAGTCTGGTGAACAATGTGTATTTTCATCCTTCATATAAAATAATAATGTTTAAAAGACACATGGAACTTGAAAGGAAACATAGATTAAGCTAGTCAGGGAAATACACTGTAGCATTTGAAATAATTACAGCCAGAGACCTACGAATCTATTTACAAGCTTCTGTAAAATCTTGGGGATTTTTCTGCAATCAAATTACATTTTGCCATCACCAATCACTGGAGCTTTCAATGAAAGAAGAAAAGAGAAAAGCAAAGTAATGGGTAAGATAATCATGAAAGATATAGAAAAAACAAAAAAGAGACAATTGTTAGTTGATAGAAAGCAGCAGATACATGAAAACCAAATGATCCAGGCAGTGTTTTACATTTACAGTTAAGGTGCTTTGACTATTTTTTTAATCTAGAAAAATAAGACAGATATTTTAAATTCAGTCAGATTTAAAGTGGAATCTTAAAATATAATTTGGAAAGAGCAATTTTCGTAATATGCCACGAGCAGTTTGCTTGATCGTGAAGAAAGTTGGAGTGGAATGTACACAGAATTGCAGTCCATTTTATCAAAAGAACATATAGTTAAACAGTATCAAGTATGGAAAACAGAAAAAGCCCAGAAATCAATGGGCAACAACTGAAGGAAGTTCTGAAAACAGTCAGTTAGAGAAAGGTTGCAAGGAATACTGAAATATCACAAGCTTCAAAACAGGAAAGGAACTGAATAGATGCCTTAGAAATTCTTTTTATATTGTTTTCGATCCAGGCCTTAATGTACTCACACATACCAGCAGGATAAATTGTACTTTTTGCAAATCTTGACAGTCAGCTTCTTGGGAAAAAGACAAAATATTTTTTTTTTATTATAAACCTGTGATGCCCTTGGAGATGAAAAAAGAGGATTTTGTTGATAATAGAAAACAAGCCAAAGGGAAAGGGAAAGGGAAAAGAATCAATCAAATGAGGGCACATTTGAGTGGTAATTAACTGGAATAGTGTGTGTGCCAGTTTTCTTCATACTGTATTTAATAATGTAAGCATCAAATAACCCAGCAAAAACAATGCCATCTCTTATCCCAAATTTCCTCCTATATGTTTTTAAATTTAAGAGGCTCAGGTTATCTATATTACATTTCTGAAGTTAAAGTTAAAACCATTTCTTTGAAAATAGAAAGGACAAGAGTTATAGTGCTGATGGAAAGTCTGGTCAAAAAACTGACAAATGCATTCCAGGAAAAAAAAAAGATTTAAGAAATAAAGAAATGAATAGTAGATGTTTGTGACACATGTTCAAACAAAATACTTGGCAGTACAAAAAAAAATTAAAGCTTTGATACTTGAAGCAAATATTTGTCCTGTACAAACACCATTGCAAGACAAATGAAAAAAGGAGGGGAACAAAGAACATGGTGGTTTTTCCCCAACAGTTTCTGAAATACAGGAGCTCAGGATCAATTGGTAAGGCCTTGTAGTACCATCATAAATAGCTGCACTTCTGAAAATACCTAGCTGTATAATGCATCTTTGGCTGGATTCATATAGTCACTTTTTAACTCACTTGTGCTGATTTTTGACCATCTGATAGTTTTATAATGAGACTTAATATGGCCTGAACTCTGTTATAAAATAAAACACTTTTTTAAAAAATAGCTGCCAGAGTGTGGGAACTCAAGAGCCAAAGGCTTGCAAAATCTTCCCCCATACCCAAATTCCACTTGAATTTTGCTGTGTCATCAATGCAAGGATCTCTGTGGCATGAGCACAAAATTGGAAATCAGGGAAGACATATTGGCAGAGGCAAGATCCTAGCCTCTAAATAACCTAACACTCATGTAGGTTATTTTGCAGATTGAGGTACACTTTGAATTTGGTTTCTTGCACTCTTGAAGGCTCTTGAAGCACGCATGACAAGAGGCAACTGTGTCTTCTTGAAAGTGCTCTTTTTCTATTGGGGGGGGGGTCAATGGTTCCAATTCTCTCATCGTTTCTGCAGATCCTGGAGAAGTCAAAAGATCACAAGTAGCTTGAGAACTGCAGCCAGTTAAGTACCTGAGACAGTATAAAAGAGGGCCAACCCAAGCATTTTTTCTTTGGGTACATTGTCTCCTGACCCACGGCCTCCTTTTCTTAACTCAAAAAAACCTTTTCACTGTAGCCTTGCAATAGTATTTGCAGTTATAGGAGACAATGGTTGTTAAAACATAACACTCTACACAAATATTATCCTCACAACATCCCTGTGAGGTAGGTAAGCATTATGAACTCCATTTCATAAAGTGTAGGTGGGAGAGGAGGTGGGGGGGCTTTAAAACCACCTCCCCACTCCTACCTAATTCAGTGGGAATGTTCAGGAGGATCTCCCTGCTTCCAGAATCACATTCAAACTCATCCGTCCATAGGTTTGGCACAGCCTTATTGGTGTCTTAACATTACAGTACAAAACAGAGCATCATGCAAGGGGAGTAGCACAAAATAGATAACCACAGAATAGCAAGATTCTTTTTGTACCAGCAAACAGACCCAGCCATTGATCATGGGAGCTGCATGTGCTTGGCTGCTAGGAGCCAGTTTCAAAAAGAAGGAAAAAGAGTAGCTTCTCAACCCTGGAATGTTGGATGTTTAAGGCATAGCACTATAGGAATGGAATAATGATCAAACATGACAGAAAGAGTCCCTACAGACAATAATAAATAGATACGGAAGCTGACAGTGGAACATCTCTCCTGTTCCTCCTCTTGAAGCTTTACGGAAATCCCTCGAACTGGGTGGACTTAAAAGCCCACCTGGCCACGGAAGTCTATATCTCCATATCCACAGGTCTGATGTTACCGGTTTTGTGTTCTTTTACCCACAGTTCTCTGTCTTTGGCTGGATCCACTTTCTGAAGCAACTGATCCACAGGTTCCACTGTCTGAAAAACACAAGAACCACATGCCATTGTTTTCCCATATCTACAAATGAATGCCTGGTAGACAGTTAAGAGTGCAGCACACATGAGCCCATTTATTGTTCTTCTTCAACATGCAGGTCTGCTCTTTCATGTTTAACTTTATGGAAATTAGGGATTATAAATGCCCACTTCCAATGTGGGTCTTGAATTCTGACCTTACACTGTCAAGAATCTCATTTCAAGGGCTCCACGTGACTGATCCTGACTCACAGTAAACAGTACTTATTGAGAGAGCCGAGTTATCTGTTTTTATGCAGTCACATACATTAGCAGATGGGGGATTCTACATAGGTTTTCAGATTTCTATAAAGCTTGCAGAAGTACAGCATGAGAAAGGATTCCAAGATAAGTAGACTCACACTTTGGTTGAACATGTCTGTCTCGTGTCGCAACTGTGTATATTGGCAAAGGTGCTGCCGAATCATTTCTACCCTCTCGACTTCTAGCCTCTCAAGTTCCTGAAATGAAAGAATGAAATATGTTCATTAATGGATAAGGAATAAAGCCCCACCACTGTGAATCAAATATAAAGCAAACGATTATTCATTTTAGTCTGTTTTGGTACTTTGTAATTGCTCCCTAAAGCAAAGGTGGGCAATCCACAGATAATGGACAATTTTTATGGCCCCTGAAAGCCCCCAAAATCATGCTATCAAAATTAGATGGCAAGCCAGGCTAGGTGTGATTGTTCATTAAAAAGTACAATAAAATCAGAAATATAACATCAAATTCTTTGATAGATTTAATCCAGTGGTGAAATCCAATTTTTTTTACTGCCGGTTCTGTGGGCGTGGCTTGGTGGGCGTGGTGTGGCTTGGTGGGTGTGGCAGGGGAAGGCTACTGCAAAATCCCCATTCCCACCCCACTCTGGGGCCAGCCAGAGGTGGTATTTGTCAGTTCTCCGAACTACTCAAAATTTCCGCTACTGGTTCTCCGAACTACTCAAAATTTCCGCTACCGGTTCTCCAGAACCTGTCAGAACCTGCTGGATTTCACCCCTGATTTAATACCTTAAAATATCTTATTTTACTGAACTCTAACTTTCAGCAATACAAGCAAAACAAATCAAAATCTCTCATTATGCTATACTATTGTGACTCCCCTTGAAAATTTTTCCTTTCCTTCCTTTCCTTTCCTTTCCCTTTTTCATCTCCTTTCTCCCACACTTCAAATATAATCTATAGTTCTGATATGTGGACAAATAAATATTTTCTCAAAGATTGTAAAATTGAAGATAGGAGTATATGTGCCAAATAAGTCAATAATGTGAAAAAAATACAACTTAATTTTTTTATGTGTTTATGTTTGTGCTTTCAAGTCAGCTTTTTGATTCCCTGTGACTGTCTAGACTAGTCTCTGCAGTTTTCTTGGCAAGGTTTTTTGGAAGTGGTTCATCATTGACTGATTCCTAGGGCTCAGAGTGACTGGTCCAAGGTCACCCAACTGGATTTGTGCCTCAGACGGGACTAGAACTCCCAGTCTTGGTGGCTTAACCGCTACACGCCAAACTGGCTCTGATCTATTTTACCATGTATTTATTTAACATGGTATCCCACTGGCTATCAAGATGTCTCAGCATTTTATAATATAAAACAATTTTAAAATCAAGACATTAAAAACAGTTAAAATGGCAATTAGAACAAGCTAGTTGAAAATGTTCATCATCGCCTTACAACAAAAGAATATATTTTTAAAGGCTTTTAAAAAAAAGTTAATAAAGGTGCCAGGCTCCTCAACATTGCAGGCCATGCATTCCAAAGAGCTGAGTTAGCAACCAAAAAGGTTTAATCTTGACTCACCACCAGACAAGCTCACAGTAACTATTGACAAACCTCCTCAAGTGATCTCTTAAAGCAAGGAGGTTCATATAGGAAGAGACATTCTTTCAAGTGAGAGAACTACATAGTGACATGACATGGAACAGTTTCTTGCCCCAACCATCAAAAACTTATGATGTAGATAGAAGGCTAGGAAGTGTAAAGGGTAAAAATACTGACTGTGGAGATTTCTAAACATGTAATATAAATTCATATGTGGATGCTGGTTCCAAAGGTAGCCCCATTATTATTATTATTATTATTTTAAAAAAAGACAATTTTAGTCTAAGGAAGGGAGAATATACAACCAAGTTTGAGCAAAAATTCAAGTACAGGGATTACAGAATTGGAAACACTGTTATATATAAAATGGGCTAATATATGTAATTACACTCAAGGTGAAAAAACAATAATACCTTACTTCTGAAATATGTACTGTAGGACGAGGCTAACATTTAACTTACCAGAGAGGTGGTTACCATTTCTTCAAACCATTTTGATTGAGCTTGGTTATACAAATCCACACAACGCATGAGATCATCTCCTACAAAACAAATTTCCCAAACCATCATGTGAGTTCTTCTTGCAATTCATTCACCTACCCAAAGGGTGCTTTACTATTAATATCAATGCCATTATGATTTCACTTTTTGAGCTTTCCTGGGATTGTATTGCAGCTATGCAAGGCAACTGCACAATTTTAGTGAAAGATGTTGCTGCTTTAAGGAAATGCTATGTGACAAGACAGGTATTACATAATTGCCTTCTTGCATATCAAAACACTTTTCTGCCTTTCAGTATGAAGCACTGCACTACACAGCCCTGGTAGCTAATTCAAATTAATTAAGAAAAAAGCAAAACTAATCTCTTCATCCTTAGAAGAAGTGAGAAAGTCATTAAGAAACATATTGCAAATTCAGCTGGTTGGTCGGCATGTCTCATTAACTTCATATTAAGAATGTTTAAGAGAAGATGAAGAAACAAAGTTCAGTGCTATTACTGCCTACCCTTTTTCCCCTTTAAGGAAATGTCCCTAGGTTTCCCTGACCAAAGAATAATGAAAAATAATATTTGACTACAAATGAAAAATTGTTTCCTTCCTTTGGAGATTCCAATTTATAAATTGCATTCTAAAGTTTAGATACTAGTGATCAAATTATACTTATCAAAGAATCCTTAGGTGAACAGAGGTGATAGAGCTTCCACATGGAAGTTAAATATAAAATCCTTCTGCAATTTGATTGCATACTGCCTATTTGTGTGTAGTGGATTTGAATTTGAAATAATGAAACAGCCAGTCAGTACTTTATAACACTGTTTCTTGGGCAGAAACAGAAACCTTCAAATTTCTTTTGAAATTTCTTCCCACTCTACCTTGCAGAATTGCACATAAATAGTAAGGATGTGTTCAGATTTGTAGAAAGATGTCCTGTTTAAATTTGGACCTCAGCCGTGTACAGCCTGTGTCAACTTCTGTTCACTTCAGGATTCAATGAAACATACAATTTGACCAGCAGTAAATAAACTTTGCATGCAGCTGTAAACAGAGGCACACATCAGAAAACTAAATGGGAGGATAATTTAACCAAGAGTAGATGAATCTTCACACAGGTTTGCCTATTGGCAGTTTTGCTGACTGAAACAAACACACTTTTCAGTGGCTTTTCTATGCTTGTTTCTTTCTAACCCAGTAATTCAATAAGTACCAAATTCTGCACTGAGATAGATCAGTAGGATCTGTATTAATTCTATACAATAATACATGTTTTATCGTAGAGTTGTCTTAGGTGATAATTTGACTGTCTCTCCTGCCATCTACTGTACAATGTAAACAGTAAAAAATTTTTTTACAAAAGCAAATGTTAGTAATTTCAAACTGAAAAAAAATGTAATTGTGTTTGTCAAATAAATAAATGAAAAAGAGAAAAACTTCAAATCGATTTATCTCTATAGTACCAAAATGTTCAATTAATTTAAGAAATATTGGAACAGTGATGACATAGATGTGGCTTGCATTCTGCAGCTGATGCTCTCCAAGTATGTTGGGTTTGGAGACTCTCAAATCCATTTGACAGGACCAAGTAGGACTTGCTGGCTGGAGGTATAAGAGATGGTCCAACCCAGCTGAAGATTGTGCTGGACTCATGTCCTCTAATACTGGCTACTTTTCCTTAATTTCCTTACATGCATCTTAATAGTGAAAGTATGGGTTAGCTATAATGGTCTTTATTACAAAGGAACTAAATCCTGGAAACAGGATCAACAGGGCCAGAAGATCCAAACTGGTTTTTCATATAGAATAGAATAGAATAGAATTCTTTATTGGCCAAGTGTGATTGGACGCACAAGGAATTTGTCTTTGGTGCATATGCTCTCAGTGTACATAAAAAGACAAGATACGTTCGTCAAGAATCATGAGGTCCAACACTTAATGATTGTCATAGGGTACAAATAAGCAATCAGGAAACAATCAATATTCATATAAATCGTAAAGATACAAGCAACAAGTTACAGTCATAAGTGGGAGGAGATGGGTGATAGTTTATGATATGGTTTATCAGACAAAATATAGATAAAAACTTAAAGAATGCAGTTTTGATCAATGCCAAAATTTAATGAATCATGCTCTTCTTCCTAGCTAAATCAATAGAAGGCTTTTTATACCCCATTTCCCTTTGACATTCAAATTTCCTTGTTTCTGTGTCTTTGTACCGCACAGTGTCCTCATTCTACATACACTCACCAGCTTGAGTAGACTTCCGCCTGGCCTTTTTAATTTCCTCTTCTGTCTTGTTGCTCAGTTTTATCTCCAACTGCTGTGTTTTCATCTCTAAATCCTTTTGCCTCTCTGTTAATGCTTTTCGAGCCTTGAAACAAACCAAGAGTCATAAATTTCTTCACAGAAAGAAATATCTATCTGCCTTTTCCTTTCCATAAGATTTATTCTTTTACAGACTAAATCACTGCAAAAACAGAGTACGTGCTATGACTTTTGTAGCTAGAACATCAAGGAAATGAACAGGTGCACTATCTCCTGGATGAGACCTTGAGCACCAAACTATTCGGAACCAAAGTACCACCAGTGTCTGAAAAAAGGTGGTATCTAGGTGACACTATTGAGGAGCCCTAGTGGTGCAGTGGTTAAGTGCATTATTGCAGGCAAACTCGGCCCACAGCCTGGAGTTTGATCCTGATAGGGATCAAGGTTGATTCAGCCTTCCATCCTTCTGAAGTCAGTAAAATGAGGACCCAGATTGTTGGGGGCAATATGCAAATAATGCTGACATTGCAACCTGCCCACAGAGTGCAGTAAAGCACTGTGGGTGGTATTTAAGTCTAAATGCTACTGTTCTTTGGAATCCTATTTTATTTACTTTAAAACATTGCTGAATAGATTACATTGTATTTCCACAAGTTGGTTCTTTTCAGGACCTCTTGCCAGCAGAAGCAATGGATAAAATTATTGACCTAGGACAGCATCTTCTGTTATACGTTAGGACATAGGACATAAAATATAGACTAGAGAACATGGCATAAATAATCTTGCCCTCCTGTCTCTATCCTGGCCCTTTCTTTTCTTCCCAGGGTTACTGTCACTCCACCAGTATGGCCAACCAGACCAGAAGAACCATATTTTTCTTACAATCACATTACATACGCACTATTTTTTTTCCAAATATCTGCCTGCCTGCCTGCCTGCCTATCTATCATCTGTCTGTCTGTCTGTCTGTCTATCTATCTGTCTATCTTTTCTCTGTCATCTATCTATCTGTCTGTCTATCTTTTCTCTGTCATCTATCTATCTATCTATCTATCTATCTATCTATCTATCTATCTATCTATCTATCTATCTATCTATCTATCTATTATCTATCTATCTATCTATCTATCTATCTATCTATCTTTCTTTTTTTTTATATATTTATCTATATTTCAGCTATATATC
>QLTV01002664.1:1054077-1075090 GCA_003457575.1 Thermophis baileyi
TCTATCTATCTATTATCTATCTATCTATCTATCTATCTATCTATCTATCTATCTATCTATCTATCTATCTATCTATCTATCTATCATCTATCCATCCATCTATCTATCATCTCTCTGTCATCTCTGTCATCTATCTATCTATCTATCTATCTATCTATCTATCTATCTATCTATCTATCTATCTATCTATCTACCATCTATCTATGCACAAGGATTTCTATGACAAGCTTTTGAGCATGCACCCCAGTTTTGCCTTATTTATGAGAAATTCTTACCTTTTCCACTGCTGCATACCTACTAACCAGCTGTTTTCGCAAATCAGCAATATGATGGTCATACTTTTTCATATCTTTCTTGAAGTTTTCACGGAAGTTGAGTAGTGGTTTCTCCACTTCTGCCTGGAGCTGGCATAAAGAAAAAAAGAAAAAAAAATGGTTTAAGAGGTTTTAGATGCTAGGAACTGGGGCGGCGATGGGGAGAAATACTTTGATTTAGCGTAGGAGAAATGGGGATAATTCTTTCTTCCTTTTTGAATTTTAGAGCCAATTAGTTTCTACACATTGTGGGGTAGCAGTAATCAATCTTGGCTAAAAGCTAATATAAATGAGTCAAGATTGGTTTATAGTTAAAAACCATGAAATACCGGTAATATGAACTAAACAAGAGAGTAAAAAAAAAGTCCAACCTATTTCTATCCGCCTGTCAAGAAAACTATATGCACAGGTGCCTGAAGTTATTAGGACTTGAAGTTAACCTGAAAAAAATGCTATCCCTTTTGCATGGGAGGAAGAACTGGAAAGTGCTGTAGAAAGTTCTGAAAAGTAGAAAAAAGCTAAGTGATATAATCATGGATTTCATATCTGTTTTGATCCTCAGATATCTGTGTGAAGCAAACACTTCAAACAGCAAAGAGAGGAAGAACATAATCCTGAAGATTTCAAAGCAGTTGCCACTTCTACAATGATATATATATATGAATTTTCTGTCTCTCTCTCTATGTTGAAGGGATGGGGGAAGGGATAGCAAATTCTGAAACAAAAAATGAGCCCTTAGGATACAATTCATTTGATTCCTGCCACTTAGAATAGCCTATTCTAAAATTTCAGCATTTCAGAGAGGAATCAGTTACTTTCTTAACTGTAAATTAGCTACAATCCAAATTGAATCAGTACATGGTTATTTAGGCCTTTGTCCAAATATCATCAAATTATAAAATATTGAGATTGCAATCTTGTATGCGATGATGAAAACAAGAGAGGTTACTTACCTAATAAGTGACCAGTTCTTACTATTACTACCACTACTATTAATATCTTGATGAGCACTAGGATATTAGTTTTTTTAGGGGGGGAACTGAAGAAATGATATTGTCCAATCCAGGGGTGTCAAATTTGCGGTGTCACGTTGCCGTCATGTGACGTATTGCGACTTTCCCCCCCTTCGCTAAACCGGGGATAGGCGTGGCCAACGCGTGATGCATCCGGCCTGTGGGCCGCGAGTTTGACAACCCTGGTCCAATCACTGATAAACATTAGCACGTACTTAAATTTATTCTATCGCAACCAATAACTTTTGGGAATGAAATTTTGTCAGGATCAGGAATGAACAACGCAATCTCAGGTAATCTCAGGCCTATAAAAACATGATTACATTTGACAACTTAGAGGAAATGATTTGATACCTTAGAGGAAAATTTAAGATGAACCTCTGCTTCATCAGCCATGCTTTTTTTTAGCTGAGACCAAGATTCGCCAAGTGTCCTGCAATGCATAAGCCTGGTTAATAAAAAATGACTTCTTCATTAGGATCTGAAACTCATCATTACCACAGCTAATGGGATTAGCTATTAGCCAAAGCACAACATTTAACATTACTCTCAATAATTTTCTCTCTAAATGTATACTCCTATTTGAATTCAGCGAAAACATAATCATGAATATCTTTAGAAAAATCTCATCCAACCCTCAGTATTAATAAATGAAACTCACAATATAAGGCTTAAAACTAACGTTTATTTCAAATAAACCATCAACTTTTTTGTGTTCTTAGTTTTAGATTCAGAAGATGAAACTAATGAAACAGGAGATTTGGGTGAATAAAATGATACTTTTGGAATACCAAAAGTTAAATCTAATATGAATTTAAACATGTCATATGAACTGGCTATAAAATGTGAATTAACTCCAGAGAATTTTTCTATAAAACTCCCTTAAACTTAAGCTTGAGGATTGCTTAGAGCAGGGGTGTCAAACTTGATTTCATTGAGGGCTGCATCAGGGTTGTATTTGATCTCGGGGAGCCAGGTGGGCATGGCTGGGGTGGGCGTGGCCAGCTCAACATCACTCGTGTCAGGGATGCCTGTGGTGGCCCGAGTGCTCTGCCAGCAAAAACGGGCTCCCGAGCTCCATTTTTGGCTGCAATGGTCTCCTGCAACCCTCTGCCAGCAAAGTCAGAGCTTGGGAGGGCCGCCCCTGACATCCCTGGCTTAGAGGGATGGACCTTAATGATTTAACTAATTAGGGTATTTTGGTTCTTTTGGCAAAATCATATATAATGTAAAATGATTGGAAATAAATAATAAAAACACAGGTTTTAATCTGTTCTGATCACTGAAAAGAAACTAGATTTGTCAACAATAAATTTTCTAAATGAATGTTTATGCGTTCTAAGCATAAGGGCCCATAATCTTATGACAGTTGATGTAATATAATTCAGTGGCTAACAGTGGAAATTACAAATCTATGGAATCAAACTTTACCTGTCATATTTACATATTATAATATACTATATCAAGCCAAGAGTTTAGCATATGTGGAATGTGCATGATAAATTTACCAAACTATCTATTATTTTGAGCACTTTTTACACATACAACAGATGGACAATTTAGGAGAAATATTTCTATAGGCACTTAGAATACTTCAGAAGAATATCTTTATTAAAACATGTTGAGCAGGCCATGTTCTGAACCCACAAACAACAACAACAACAACAAGCAGATCTAGATTAGTTTAGAACCTGAATGGGAAATCATATGGGGAATCAATGCAACATCTTCAGCAACATCATGAAAAGAAAAATAGGATGTAAGTGACAAATGCATTTCATCTGGCTTTCTCCCCAGTTTTCCCTTAAAATGTCTAAACAAGAGCTAAGGATAATCTACTCACTCTGAAATGTAAAGCGCCTTATTAATATATAAGCTGTATGTTATAGTACACCAGTATCTGAAATTACTCAAACAAATTATATTCACAAATATTAGTGTCTTTCTCTGAAAAGGGATGTGTGTGTGTGTGTGTGTGTGTGTGTGTGTGTGTGTGTGTGTGTGTGTATTGCTATTCCATATATGACTGTTCTAAAGGGTTTGAAAAATATTCTTTTCCTTCTGTATGGATGACATTTTATAGACTTGTTGTTATAGTGAATGCTTTTATTTTAAAAATTAACTGAGAAAGTCCCAATGCTTTGACTGCATAAAGAGTCACCTTGGGTCAACTAGGGTCAATTATTTCAATTGCAGCAAATATGACAACTTTGGACATCATTAAAAAAAACACCAACCAGTTTGATTAGTTCACAAGATGGTCCAATATTCTAATATTCTTCTTGTAGAAGAAGATGAATCTCCTAATAATGCCATCAATTTTAGAGCAGACTGTAATCTGGCAGGTAATTAGAATACAAAAATGCAAATTTACCCTTCTTCCTGGGCAGCGAGGGAATTCTGTGATAGTTTAGATAGGTTCTTGGCATATTCTTCTTCAATTTTTATTCTGGAAAAAAAACCCCACCAGTGACATCAGCCAAAAACTATTATGTATTAGAAATGTAGCTTGTAATTACAATCAAATGCAGTACATTTAGCAACTCACCTCTTGGGAACCTGTATTTTTATATATTTATAGTTTTACCCACAAAGTTTGCCAAGAAAATTAATGATAATTTAATAATTTCACTAAACTCATGGATTATAATCACAATCCTATATAGGATATCTGTGAGTTTAATGAAATTATATAGGTCTAAGTGCTATTGCTATCCTATATGCCTCTGTTAGCGGTAATTGTTCTGCAGTTGATAAAGCAGTGATAAAGAGGGAGGAATAGAATAACTCCTAAATTAATACACAAGATTTGTATTTAGCCTTCTTCTTTCCAAAAGTTTCCACTGATACTTATTTGTCAAAAAAGTCCTTGCATGCACAAGGAAAGAACGAAGAGCAAAGCAAACAGATTTACAAGGTCTAGCAAGTGCAACCAGATTTCAAGCTAAAGAACATTCCCTGTGCTCTGAAGAGTGAAGATTTGTTGATGCCCACATTTTGTCAAAGGGATGCTAAACAGTTTTTATACTTAAAAGCTTCCATTGAGTCATGAGAGCATTTTACTATTAATTTGCCAAAGTATAATTGTAGGAAATGAACTGATGCTGCAGCCCTTTTATTTTCTCTCTCTCTGATCAGGCAGACAAGTCCATTCATGGAACAGAATGTTCCAATTGCCAGTTGCAATTGCTCTCCCTCCTATTATTATGTGGAAAACGATTTAGAAGAATGCTCTTTTTAAAAGAAAAATTATAAATAACGAGCAGCTATAAATAATAACTGTTTATCTTTCTCTCTTGGTTTATCCTTCCATGTCACACGGACATTTTAAGTTATTTAAACGACCAGAGCTAATGTGAGCATTTGGGTGGAAGGGGTGGGGGGTGGGGTGGAGAGATTTCTGAGATATGTCAAAATCAGCAAGAAGCATGACTCATCTGGACTCGGAATGAACTCAAGCAAATTGTACTCCTCTCTTTCTGTAGCAAATATTTAAACGGGTCCTTAGTAATTATAAGAGCTGTTTTCGTATTTTAAAAACCACCTGAGGAAACATAGTTTCTAGTTTTTAATCCATCCAGCCTGGAGCAATGACATTATGAAACAGGGCTCCTGAGCTTGAAATTCCTACCAAGGAAAGAGGGGGCAATGATTTTTGCCAATTCCCTCCCTCTCTCAATTGCTGAACTCTCTGAAAATCAGAAGGAAAAGACGCTTGAAAACAATATGGGGATATGGACCGGTATGATTAATTGAAGATAATGGAATTTTCTTAAGAGACCCTCTTTATAAGAATTTGAGCCGAGGTGGCGCAGTGGTTAGAGTGCAGCACTGCAGGCTACTTCAGCTGACTGCTGGCTGCAGTTCGGCGGTTCAAATCTCACCAGGCTCAAGGTTGACTCAGCCTTCCATCCTTCCAAGGTGGGTAAAATGAGGACCCAGATTGTTGGGGGCAATATGCTGACTCTGTAAACCACTTAGAGAGGGCTGTAAAGCACTGGGAAGCGGTATATAAGTCTAAGTGCTATTGCTATTGCTATTAGCATATTTCTGTTGCTAAGAACTTTTGACTGTTGATATTTTGCTACATAGAAAAAATGTTTTGTTTGTTTTCTCACTGTAGATATCTTTCTGTATATAAAGTGAGAGGGCGGAAAGTGAGAAGATATTTCTACACACGATGGCTGTAATTTGTTGAAGATGGAGCTGCTTTTAAAGACCACCCAGAAATTTCAGCTGGTTCAGTATGCAGCAACTCACATCTCACTGGTCCATCGTGATACTGCTATCTTACTCCATTGCTGTTGCAGATGGATTGGCTACTACTAGATCTCCAAGTACAATTCACAGTACTGGTTGCTATCTTTAAACCCATTAATGGCTTAAAGTATATATATTTCAGAGACTGCCTTTCCCTGATCAGATTTGCTCACCTGATCCTGCCAATCATAGAATACCTGCTCAGGACTCTTGGGTAGCACAACAGGAGGGGCCCTGCAGGTGGACATTCTCTTTGACAGCTTCCTTCCTATGAAACCCTCAACACAACTCTGGGCCATCCTTACCCTTACAGTCTTTCTAGCTTTTCTAGAAGGCCTTTCAGGATTGATTCTGGAACCCTGTATTAGTTTGTATTAATAGAATAGAATAGAATAGAATAGAATAGAATAGAATAGAATAGAATAGAATAGAATAGAATAGAATAACAGAGATGGAAGGGACCTTGGAGGTCTTCTAGTCCAACCCCCTGTTTAGGCAGGAAACCCTACACCACTTCAGACAAATGGTTATCCAACATCTTCTTAAAAACTTCCAGTGTTGGAGCATTCACAACTTCTGGAGGCAAGTTGTTCCACTGATTAATTGTTCTAACTGTCAGGAAATTTCTCCTTAGTTCTAAGTTGCTTCTCTCCTTGATTAGTTTCCACCCATTGCTTCTTGTTCTACCCTCAGGTGCTTTGGAGAATAGTTTGACTCCCTCTTCTTTGTGGCAACCCCTGAGATATTGGAACACTGCTATCATGACATTATAATGACATTGATTCTATTTTATAACTGTCTTATTTTTATAGTACTATGTTTTATTATATATGTTGTAAACCACATGCAGTCTGTTTGGATTGAGGCAGTACACAGGGGATCCTCGGGTTACAACGGTAATTGGGACTGGAATTTCTGCCACTAACTTATATGGCCGTAAAGCACAATGTGACCACACTGCTTGACAATCCCAGCAGCCCCAGTTGCTGTTGATAAGCAAAGAACACTTAGCAAGCAGGCCCATGGGTGAGCTATGAATGGGTGGAAGTCATGGAGCGTGGGTGGGCAGGACCAAGTAAAGGCAGATGGGCAGATAGATGCTACAGGGAGGCACGAGTGGGAGCTATGGGTGAGAGCAGGTGCAGGAAAGTGTGTAAATGGGTGCTCCAGGTGGGCATAAGTGTGCGTGGGCACTACAAAGTGCAGGTGGGCGCTATGGAGCACAAGATCTTCCTGCCACCAGGGCTCCTCCGGAAAAAAAGCAGCAGGAGCGACTTGAACTTCTGCCAGTGTTACCATTGACTTTACTTAGGGGAAGCCAGTAGGGAAAATTGCAAGAGGTAAACCCATGACCTCATGAAGCTGTGATAATTGTAAGCCCTCTGTTACAATCTGAACGGTCACTGAATGAATGGATGTAAGTTGAGAACTACCTGCATACATTTCATCAATAAATATATACATGAAACTATTAGAGTAAAAAAGAGTAACAAACCCACCCTTCCATTTGCTGTCCGATCTCTGAATATTAGTTGTGTTTAACAGAAAATGCTCCACTAGACTTGTACATGGATAGAATCAGGAGTCTCACCATTGGAAACATAAACCCAAACCACAACGGAGTCAATTTAGCTCATTACTGAGTTTCTAAGTTACCTTTCTCGAATAAACTCTGCCATTTCTTTCTGCATTTGCTTCCCTTTCAGTTGTTTCTGCAAAAGAATTTCAAATCCCGAGACTGTACTGTTCCCTTGGGGGTCCTTCTTATCAGTCTAAAGAAAATGAACAGCAAAAGTATGGGCCAGGTGAGATGTGTTAGAAAATGCAATCACATCCTTATACTGTAACAGGCATTTGCAAATATGCTGGAAGATATCCAGCTGTCATAACACCCTCTCCTCCGTCCTAATAACAGAGATATAATTGGTGCTAACAAATCTGCCAGGATTTCTTTCTTTCTTTTTTTAAAGGCAAGTCATGGGCACCTGAGCTTGTTCTTGCATACAGGAAACAAGCAATTCAATAGCAAGGGACTTTACAGTCACAAAAACTGACAATGACTATTGTAAAAGGATCTCATAATGGACTGCTCGGGTTTGTACAGGTTGAAAAAGGAACTGCCTCCCCTGAGGAGTCCAGGGCTCTGGTTAACTGGGAAGTTGAAAGAACATTCTGGAAAAATGCAGTGGCAATCCAATTAAAATTAACAAGAAGTCTTCCTAAACGCAGTCTTCAATTCAAGGTATTATTTACTTTCTTCTCTGAGTTTGCAACTTCCAGGAAATTCTACCTTTTTTTTTTTTATTACAAACATCTTCACCCTCACTTTTCAAAAGTTCAAGAATGCTTACAACCCGGCATTAAAAATTAAACAAACTTGAAACATTTAGCAAACTGGTGAACTCACCTCGGGTGGGCAAGTTCAAATCCCAGTAAAGAGTTGAATGTACTGAGAACTAACCTATCTATGGGGTTATCTATGCCAGATGAATTGCAACAAGAACAAAACTGGTTGTATAGTCCCCCTAGTGGTCAGTAGTGAGTATAAACCATCAGTTTGAATACAAACGGGGTGGTGGTGGTGGTGGGGGTNGCTTTTTTCCCCTGGAAAACTTTTTTCTTGGACATTTTCACCCATTTTGCATTGTAATTTTAATTAAGTCAGCATCCATTACTGTCATATGACTTTCACTTTTTTATTGTGTTTTTCAGAAGTCTTTTCAATGTGGTACCCCTGGGCCCGTGCCTGCTTGGCCTTAGCCTAGAGCAGTGGTTCTCAACCTCCCTAACGCCACGACCCCCGCCCCGCTGCCGCGACCCCCTCCCCGCACGTGCGCGTTGCCAGTCACCAAGATGGTGGGCTAGCGTGCACTTAGGTGACCCCTGTGAAAGGGTCGTTCGACCCCCAAAGGGGTCGCGACCCACAGGTTGAGAACCGCTGCTATAAGGTAACATGAAATTGGTTACTTGATTGAGAAAGGTATCAACCTAGACTTAATATTTTATTCACCCATTTAGGCATGATCATGCATACTCACACACACTCCTTTCTTACTATAACTGTTTTGGAAACCATCTCTGGTGAATAAGACATGATGAAATGGATGCAAATGAGTTGGAAGATACATAAAACACTATTTCTCAGATCTATATGGAATGTTAGGTTGCTGGACACACTTTTATGGCTCTAATGGCTACAGTGATTACACACTGGAGATCATTACCCACTTATATGCAGCCACTGTCCGTGAGAAAAAGACTTTTGACTGTCCTGATGTAATGCAACTTTCAGATTACTGGTTTTACACTATGGGAAATTGAGGAGGGAGAATTTATGCTGTGCGAACTCAAAGCTGCTGCTCAACATTACTAGATAACAAGTGTTCAATCTGTGACTTTTGAAAGGAAGGCTCTTTTCTCCTTCCCCTTTTCTTCCCCTCTTATCCTGGGCATATGGTCAACGAACAGAACAGAGAAGCAAAAAGACTTTTGCAGGATCCAATCTGTGTTGCTTACCGGGACCAGAGGTTTTGTCTTCCGAGCTTTCGGACTCATGCTGGAGCCCATCTTCAGGGAACTTCTCTCTAGGGCTGGAGAGAAGTTCCCTGAAGATGGGCTCCAGCATGAGTCCAAAACCTCGGAAGACTAAATCTCTGGTCTCGGTGACCGACCCAGATTGGATCCTGCAACATTATCCTGGGACACGTATATTTGGCTTCATTCGTGAGAAAAAGACTTTTGACTGTCCTGATGTAATGCAACTTTCAGATTACTGGTTTTACACTATGGGAAATTGAGGAGGGAGAATTTATGCTGTGCGAACTCAAAGCTGCTGCTCAACATTACTAGATAACAAGTGTTCAATCTGTGACTTTTGAAAGGAAGGCTCTTTTCTCCTTCCCCTTTTCTTCCCTCCCTCCTCAAAATAATTGTTTCCCCCCCCCCCCGACCAGACATAAAATAAGAATCTGCTGAGTGATCTGCTGCCTGATAGGTGGGGAAACACTTTTTACAGCTATGAAATGCCCATCTCTTGTTTAGAGCATTGCAGGCTGGAAGGCCAGGAAGAGATTCTACTTCATTCCAGTCTTCTGGTTTTAACAGTATAATGATTCTGCTGGATTTCATACGTAAAGAAAGATAATAACTTTTGCAGTGTCCTCTCCATCAACTTTTAGGCTTGAATTTTATCATGTTTGCTATCAGAGATGTTAGCAATATGTCTCATCCTGTGTAAAGCTCAACTGCTGCAGTAAACAGCATATGGGAAGCTGCTCACTTACCCAGAAATAATCACAGTAGCTCCATTCAGAAGGTTTTAGCAACTGCTGTTCTGGCATTGTGTCAGGATGGGGAAAAGTCACACAGTTTATCTAATAAAGAAGAAAATAATATAAACATGCTGGACATGCAACGCAGAAACAGGGAGATGCTACATATGTAGAAGCTGGATGCTTAAACAGGACATAGATATAGGCAGTTATTGGAGTGATTCTCTCTCCAGCCAGAAGATGTCATCAAAAGCAGGTAGAAAGGGCTTCCTCAGTCTGAAAGCTTCTGCAATATCTAGAAAAAAGACCCCAAGCAAGATAGAACCACAATTTGAATTACATTTTATTTCCTTCAGAAAAATCTAGAAACCCTTCAAGACAAAGCTATTTCTTATTCACAAAAAACCGTATGTCCAGAACTATTCAGGTAAAATAATTCCAAAAAGAGTTAAACCCAAAGAGATGGCATAACACATGAAAGCTGCTTATCAGAATATACTAATCACAAACACGTGGTTATTAAGGTATATTTATCTATATACCTAGAACTCAACAGGGCACTAAATTATCTCTGAATTATCTCTGAAAGGGTATTAGTATTCTCTGAATCCCATGGGTAGATAAAAAATCCACATATAGTCTCTTTAGCTGAATGATAAATGTAATATTTGTTTTATGTGGTTATTGATGACAATATCACATGAGTTATGCATAAATCACTACAGGCAAGTGACTTCTAATAATTTTCAGATATATATTGTGAGTCCTTAAGAGAGAGAGAAAGAATAATAATTAAGGGTTTCATTTTCATGCTTATTTTTTCTAAAGTGTACAACTGATCTCCTCTGGAAAATGTTAGTTAAATTTATGAAGCCTGCTGAGAGAACATTTATTTCCTTCATTTCAGGAAAAACAACAAGTATACCAAAAAGAATGCCTAAGTTTCTAATTATCTTTGTTTTAGAGATACAAGCTTTGATGAACTTTCTAGAAATACAAAGTGCATCAGAATGCTCTTTATATGCCTTTTGAATCACAGAATTATAGAACATTGGACCACTTATGAAGTGGGTCTTGTAGATTATCTAGTCCATTATCTTCTCCTCTTCAATAGAGGAATCCCATACGATAGACTTTCCTGCAGATGGCCATCATACCTCCAGCAGATGAGAATCCATCACCTGCCAAGACAATCTTGTTTCACTGTTAAACAGCTTTTGCTATGAGGATGTTTAACCAAATACAAATCCTTTGTATTTAAACCCATTGCTTCCTATTCTGTCCTTGGAACAACCTGAACAAACCTACCCCATTTTCTGCATGACTTTTTTTTTCAGATACTTCAACATAGCTGACAGTTCTCTTTATTGTCTTTTCTTTCCAGAAAAGAAAAATGCAGACCTTCTCCATATAATTGAGAATACTGTATACTAATATTATCCAGTGTTATCAGTAATAATTATGCAATTTTGACATTGCTCCAACCACATATGATTCTATGTAGGATGGACATGGAATATGGATGAGCATTTTTCCAAAACAAGAAATAAAAAATGTACAGATTATTTTTGTGGAGCAACAGGAATGGTTATTGGAGCTGTCTAGTGTTCCAAGACCTGAAATGTGTGAGTGTGAGGACACTCAAGTATCACCTATTCGCAATTCCCTACAGCTGCATCTTTTCTCAGGATCATGCAACAGTCCTCAACTGCAACACAATCTCAAGAAAAGATGAGCTTGGTTACAAATAAGTCACAGATAGATGCTTCCTGTATATCTCAAAATACTCTGGAGTCCTTTTTGCCTTGAAATTCAAAGCACCTAAGGGCCCAAGCATTACCTTCTGATTCTACAGGAGCAATAAACCCAAGATGGCACTTTTATAAGATGGAAAATCTTCCTTCAAGCAGAATAGGTTTTTTAATCAAGTATTGGAGGAAGATGGAGAAATACAATGTTTTAAGAAAAAAGGATTTCTGTAACAAATTGCCAAAGGCATGGGCTATTGTTCTATTTTTGTAGAGTTATGTGAGTGCTCATGCCCATAATCAATTTTTTTTTTAAATGTAAAATATTTCTCGAATGTATCTTTATATGGTGGCTATATGTGCTTTGTGGGCAGCATCTAAGAAGCATCTCTGTCTTTCATACTCAACATAGGTGTTTCTGCTTGAAATGGCACTGCCTATGTTTCTAGGGTTTTAAAAATGTTTTCCAGGTCAGAAATGCTACAAAACTCTGAGAAAGTTAGATTGGTCAGAATTTGATAGGCAGAAATAAACACAAAATGGTAAAATTGTTCATTTTAAGACTACTCTTACAACCCTGAACCTATGAAAAATCATTGCTGGTTTTCCACCTGAAAAATAACATCGCAGAAAAAAATAGCATGGTTATTATGCTGTTTTAGGGAAGGAAAAGAAGAATATATTAAGATTCCCTGAAATGAAGATCAAAATCATAATGCTTCATTCAAGCCTCAGAATAGCATCACTGGGGACAGTAGAAAAGCTATCTAAAAATAGTATCCAAGGCATGTTCTGAAAGACAACATCTTGTCCAACATCTCTTGCTCGCAGTTCCTCTCATGAGGATTCCAAAAAATATCGAATGACTTCATTTACAGCACGACTTCTCTATGAACACTGGTTGGCATCTGAAGGACATGGCTGCCCAATGGAACATCATTTGGCCATAATGTGGTTTGGGGGCATTTCCAGATGATTTAAATACCGACTAAATCCTTTTAACAGAGTGTCAGTGTTGAATGTGACCGAGTGCCAAAAGCACAATTTCCTGTGAACTTGCTGGAAAAGCAAATGCTGAAAGTCACAGCTGCATACCTACTTGGAATACGTATGTTGTGCAGGTGCACAATGTACATATTGCAGGACAATGCAAAGGGAATAAGAATAATCTTTATATTCACACATCAAAGGATCTTTGCTGATGCTACTTTGAAACGTTTGCCTAAAGTTAACACTGTTCTGTGTGAAAACATTTTTGGGCAAGAGTCAAGATGTTTCAAGTGTTACAGATTCCTGTTAGCATATGAGTAGGAGGCTGTGTAGTTCCACCTCCAATACTACATGAATAATTTGGTTCTTCTTTCCCATTTTCATACACTGTGCACCAGCAGGTACAAGGGTAAGGCCTTCCTATCATGAATGTTGTATTTAACCTCTTAAGTTTCAAGAGTTGGTTGCATAAAAAGGCACCCGGTTTGGGACAAAGGATCTATGTCACTGTTCAACAGCACTACAATGAGGATATATTTATAGATATCTGATTTATCCACTCCATATCTGCAATATTTTAATTGGAGGAACAATTTTTTTTAATGAGATTATAGTAATGGGAGCATAGGGAACTAATTTTTGACCACAGAAACACTCGCTGGGAAAAATCTCAGTAAATTGGTAAGTACTCTGTATTTTCCATAGAAACAA
This sequence comes from Thermophis baileyi, assembly GCA_003457575.1. Taxonomy (NCBI): domain Eukaryota; kingdom Metazoa; phylum Chordata; class Lepidosauria; order Squamata; family Dipsadidae; genus Thermophis; species Thermophis baileyi. The sequence continues at coordinate 1,067,385 of QLTV01002664.1, forward strand.
AATAGCTGTTTTCATACCATATTTTAGTATTATGGGAATGAATCCAGGGATGGCACCTCCTCTTGTAGGACGTCAAACATTTGTGCAACCTCTGATTTTCTTCAACATCTGCAAACCAAATAATGGTTTGTGCCTACCTGGAGACACTGCCATTATTTGGCTGTTCTGATACTAATGCAAACTTATATCTTGTTGATATGGCCAAAATCAGACATTCTGAATTGTGATATACAGGGAAGAAGACAAGATGGGGGACAGACAAGTGAACCTAGCAATGATTGGTGCTAGTATCTCTACTTCCAAAACATGATTTCGTATTATTTATAAGCGGCATTCTCTGAGACTTTTTCAAAGTCTCCTGATCATCTGATATATTTTACTAGATTTAACATATTAACAGAGTTGGAGGGGATCTTGTAGGTCATCTAGTCCAACCCCCGCCCAGGCCGGAGACCCTACACCATTTGTGACAGATGGCTGTCCAGTCTCTTCTTGAAAGCCTCCAGTGATGAAGCTCCCCCAACTTCTGAATTTTTTATTCTGAAGCAAGAAAAATCAACAGATAGTTTGTGGATTCCGGTTTCTGGAAGTCATAGGTGAATATCTGAGATATCCAGAAGAACAGAGTTGAAAGAGATCTTGGAGGTCTTCTAGTCTAACCCCCCCCCCCCCGCTCAAGCAGGAAACTCTATGCCATTTCAGACATTTCCTTTAGAAATGACGTTTCTCAATGTTGAGTTTGGAACTTAAGGAATGGAAGAAAATCTGTAGTATTGGAGGTGCAAAATCAATCCACTTCAGGAATTAGGATAAAGAACATAATAGTAATAATAATTTCGTTTCATTTGTGACTTACTGTGATTATTCTGACTTTGTCAGAAAATGACATTGCTTCAGGCAAATCCAGGAACAATGACTTCAGAAGAACTGTTCAGTAAAGTTAGCTGAGTTGACTTTACTAAACACTTATTCTGGTGTAACAATTCCTGAAGTACTCTAAAGCACAAATAAACAACAGAGTGAAGGCAACCAAATAAGAATTAATATCCTTTGTCAAAATTTGGGGCTGTTGTTTTAGTAACCTGCTAGTTGGAAATAAATGTAAGGTATTTATTTTGGTTGCTAACAGTTTCATTAAGAAGCAGAGCAATCTGCAATTCATTCAGTAAATCTGATCCTATTGCAGCCCTTCATCAAAACAAATCCAAAATCGCCGTTCCACAATAGAGATGCATTCCAAAATCCAAATGAGCCCGTATTTTCACAGCCCAGTGTAAATCCTAAAAGGTATAAGTTGATAAAACACTAAAATTACATTTCAAACCTGTAAAAACTAAATGGATATCCAAAGAGAACATCAACACCTACCGTATATAAATAATCATTCTACCATATACTAGTCCCCTGGTGTTCTCTCTCTTACTCGATCATTGAGGGATGTCATGTTGCTTCAACAGATTTCTTTCCATTATTTGCAGCAAAAAGGCAGACCTCACACTTCAACAGAGAAGCATTTGTAGCTTTTTAATCACTGCATTCAAATTTTGTACATGTGATCCATGTTTATGAGCAACAATGGTGTGAAGAATAAGTTTATATTGATTTAAAAAACAGAATTCAAAATATAACATCTCAGCCATCCACACTGAAAAAGAACTTTAAAGTGTGTATATTTGTATGTATGTATACTAGACAAAAATAACTATGTGTACACACACACACACAAGCACACACACACAATTATTTTTCTCTAGTCACTGAAATCTGAAAGGTAAGCCATCGTAGAAAACAGGTTTCATGAAACCTTGGTGTCAACTTTTTGCATTGTGTACTGTTCACAGGAACGCTCCATTCTTTAGATGACTTCACTAGCGATAAATTGTTTGAACGAAATGAACGAAAACTGCTCCAACTGTAATTTAAAAATCCAAGCACACAGAAGGGTCTCCCACCCTCTGTTTTGCTTTCTGATGTTTCTTTCCTATCTCTGTGTAACAGGCTTTTTGCTAGCTTCAGCCTTTTAAATATGGCTTCATTGCAGCTACCGCTGAGGAGAGGAAGAACCATGTTTACATCTGGAAAACATGAGGCAGACCCCAGCACACAAAATCCTGTCTTCACCCCCCTCCAGCCAGGCCTGCAGTGCTACTTGCTGGATCACCATAGCAACTGGATTGGTGATTATCACTCCAGGATTCTACTTACCGTAAAGGTGTTCTCCTTATTCTGTTTTCGAGTAGGTGATGGAGACCCAGGACTCTGAGGAGAGAGGCAAGAAGCATCATCAAAACTGCATTCCACATCCGACATGGTATGTTTCTTGAGAAATTGTGTGTATATTAAGGATATGTGTATGGAGGTGGTGTTTAAAGCTGAACGCAAGCCAGTTGTGAGCAGAGTCCCTTCTGCTTGATTCCTGGGTTAGCCTTTTCCCATGTCTGGAAGTGTCACAGCTTGGCAGCTGGGCTTTTGCATGGGAGAGTTCTGCACTGTGATCCTGAAGCAGCACATAAGCTCTGTACAGCCAGATAATTCATTCGAAAGAGGGTGACCCCTCCCCTTCCAATCAGTGCTTTGCTTTGGAATTAACCCTTCAACTGCACACCAACGCTGGATTTGGACTCTCTCAGGGTACTAAGTCTAAAGAGTTATCAGAAACTCCACATGTATACACCGCAGTTGGTGTATATAAACAATGTTTTGATTGTAGGTTCAGACACCTTTCATTCCCCCCTCCCTTTCTGACGGCTTTGAAAACTCAGTCAGAAGAGGTAAATACATATTTCCTAGGTAGAGGTAGGGAAGCAATTCATTTAACACAAGCTTATCTAATTTGCATTTTCCAGAATTAAAATCTGCACTGTTTCAATGTCAGAATACAGCTCTCCAAAAGAGTGCATAGGATGGTCTTTACATTAGTGGAATGATTTGTACAGAAATGCATGCATTGATACAACCCCCCCCCCAAAAAAATCCAACACATTAAAAAAACAACAACCAGCTGCCTTGAAACTAAATAAACCCACCTAGCCAGGATTAGGAAAAAAATATGGTCTTCTAAAATGCAAACTGTTATAAAAACAAGTGAAGATGAACAACTCTGAGAACATTAAACCCTGAACAAAAGTAATTGTTTCATCCAGCTATAGCTGTCTGCATGTGAAGCTAAAACCACAATGCAGCTGTCCCTCAGGCTTCCTCTACTTATATTTGCAAAACACTGAAAGCTTTACAAAGCATTCCTTGCATAAAACTGACAGACACAAAATGAAACAAAAAGCAACATTCTATCAAGGAGACAACAGCTATATGTTTTAAGCTGACATTTGCTCTGTTATTCCATCTCAAACCCCATGCAACAGCTAACAACAGCATGATGGACATGTCCTGCTGCATCCTTAATTGCATCCATTATTCTTGAAAGGTTCGTTTATTGTCTATATCTCTTAAAAAATAAAGAAATAAATGTACATTGTATTACCCAGCACTATACAGAGCAACAAAAAAAAAAGTACTTCAAAAACAGAGCCCAACCGTATTGTTTTGAATTGCATAAGATTCTTTAGGGACCATATTCCCCAGGTTAGAGCATCTCGCCAGTCCATCCTTATTTGCACTATAGTATAATCTGGAATAGAGCATCATGCTCTTCCTCCTCTCTGATTTCTGGGACAGAATTTCTTCTTTTTCCTTCAAAGCATCCTTATGTAAGTGAATCAGCTTCTCTTAATTTCATTTTAAAACAAAATACATCATTTATCAATCTTTAATCCAGGACATGAATGTGAGAGCCAAGAAATGCTTTAATCTCTCACACATTCGTATCTTAAAATGTCTCAAGGGATTTTTTTAAAATAACTGTCAGGGTTCCAAGTAACACCCCCAACGAAAGAAAACTCCGAGGCTTGAGTTTCCTCAAAGTTCCATTTTATTAGAGATGTCATATTGGCACATCTGGGAAAACCTGAATCTGAAAGCTTCCGGTTTTTCACACCCAAAAGAAAGTTCAAGTCCCTGCCCCAACACCCACATGTCCATCACATTGTCCAATCAATGCACCGTCCCAACTGGAGATGCCTCCCAGGCACACCCCTCCAGGTGCAGGGCAAAGCGACCTTGACTCTCGGAGAAAGGAATGTTATTTTGACTATATTTCCCCACTCACACAATCCCCCCTCCCAGTTTCCCACAGCACTAAATGTGGCAGGCCTGAAGATCCAATGCCCAAGATGGCATCCAGGCCTGACAATAACACTGTTAGCATTAGTTGTTCACGTGTACAGAAAAGGAGTCACCAAGCAGCAGGCCAGCATTAGTTCTACAACAAAATTAGGGCTGATTGCTAATTTTACCGGAAAGAACCATATAATGAAGAATTCTAAATCCTCTATTTTCTTTATAAAAATGATCATTAAGAGCCAGTTTGATGTATTGTTGAAGGTGGTGGGATTCAAGTAATTTAACAACAGGTTCTCTGCCCTAATGATTTCTTCCAACAACCAGTTTACCAAACTGCTCAGAAAGTTAACAACCGGTCCTCCCGAAGTGGTGCGAACTGGCTGAATCCCACCACTGGTACTGGCCCAGAAACAAGAAGACTGTGACTTCTATAGCAATAGCACTTAGACTTATATACCGCTTTACAGTGCTTTACAGCCCTCTCTAAGCGGTTCAGAGAGTCAGCATATTGCCCCCAACAATCTGGGTCCTCATTTTACCCACCTCGGAAGGATGGAAGGCTGAGTCAACCTTGAGCCTGGTGGGATTTGAACTGCCGAACTGCAGCTAGCAGTCAGCAGAAGTAGCCTGCAGTGCTGCACTCTAACCACTGCGCCACCTCGGCTCGCAGTGGTTAGAGTGCAGCACTTCTAGACCTGGCATGGCATGAAAAACCGGCTGGATGATTTGGAACCAGTCATTTCTCTCAGCCCAATCCAACTTACAGAGTTGTTGTTGGGGGGAAAATAGGATATGTACTCAACTTTGAGTTGTGTATAAAAAAAGGGCAGAATAAAAGTAACAAAAAAATATTCGCTTTAAAGCTACCAGCTTTGCCTATATGGAATGTACTTTCATGCTCAATAAACTGCTAGCAGCTTCAGTAGTAAACCTAAATTATCTGAGCTTTCAAACCAGCAAATTGCTTTGGTTAATATCAGAACTTCTTTGAACCAACTGTTTGTATCACATTAGCTAAGGATTTCCATTTTCCCCATTCTTTCCAGTTGGCTGACTGGGTTGAGACTTGCATTTCAAAGCCAGTATAAGAAAAATCACTTGAGCCTTGCATGAAACTGCTCTGATGACTGTCTGGCCATTTCAAATCACCTACAGCTAATGTGAATATGAAATCTATGCACTGTATATAGAATAATGAATAATGAATAATGAATAATCTATATAGAATAATGTGCTCAGAAATCATCTAATTCTGTGCTATTCAGATATAAATCCAAAAGAAAGACCATTAATTTAAATTCTTACACCAACACCAGATGAACTCAAAGTGATCGCTATCCTGGGTGCTACAAAACAATGTCAACAATGAAGACCAAGATAGACACACACAAGAAGTATCTACAAAGCAAGGTTCATTCCCAAAGTGTTCAAAGTGGTGAGAGATGCCAGAGACATAAAGGAAGATATAGAATATAGAAACTATTCAATCTGCCTTTTCAGCTAGAGAGAATAAGTCTTCAAGAAAAGTAAAAAATGGACCCAGAATTTGTTTGTTCAGTGGACCTATTCCAACCATGCATTTATTTTAGAAATGCATTTATTTCAGGTGATTGTAGAGAATGCACTCAATTTCAGACCTAGTTTTCTCCTCTTGTATGCTAACTTTGTGATTTTCTTAATACATCAAATGAAAGGCCTATTTAATTCAGCATTCTGTTTCCATAGTGGAAACATCAAATACCTACAGGAAGTAAGGTGTGAGAAATCTTCACACTTGCATTGCACTCTCAGTGTAAAGCCAACAGTTTGCACTGAGATATATATTGCTTTTAACACTATAGGTAATACACACTAGCCAACATGACTGATAGAAATTGAAAACTTTATATTTTTTTATTTGTTCATTTACCTTTAGAAGATATTCAACTTGGAAGTCAAATCCTAACATGCAGCAATGAATTTCATATTCTATATGCTATATGAAGTACATCCTCTTATGTATCCTGAATTTTAACCTTATTGGATGAAACAGCTCTAGAATTAAATTATCCTCTCAGTTTTCACATTTAATTGTTTAACACAGCTTCCATTTGTCACTTCCTTTTTCCTATCCTATAGTAGCCATAGATGTTGTAAACTTTGAGCATAGAAGCAGCCCTTGCCCTTGATAATTTGGGCTGTCCACTGTGTTTACAAGACCACTGACCTCAATAAAGTTACCGAGTAGAAAGGAGGGGGAAGGAATTTGTTTTGACGCCTCAGGAAGGTAATGTAAAAAGAAAGGTGTGTAAAAGACCTGCTGTGGACTGAGTCACATTGTGAAAGGCTAAACATCAGCAGAAGCCCCCACAGTACCTATTCCAAGAGTTATGGGAAGAAAGAGAAGGGCCTAATTTTTGTTCTAAAAACAGAATGTTCATTGTTTGGGATCCATCCTGTTAGCATCTTTAACATGCTTCATGTTGCAAAGGCAAAGTTAATCTATTCTACAGTGACACTGCAAACATTTAAAAAAATACTGGATAATGTTAAGAATGAAGATACTGCCAAGTATTGGAAATCTCAGCTGTGAGTGGGGCCTCTGCTTTTGGCAGCATGGGGGGGGGGAGAAAAGATTGAGAGGAGAAGAGACTGAGGGCCCACGCAGTGTGGAAGGCCAGCAGAGCTGTTTTGACCAAGTTCTTCATGTTCTAAAAGATATAACTTGCTGACTCAATCAAAGCTTACAGTAGCAAATTTTTCTGAACCACCATCCTCTAACAAATTGTGTTGGCAGCACATACTTTCTTATTTGCTATTCTGCAATACATTCAAGGGGACTCACAAAATGTTGATGATGACAATGAACCTTTCAATAACTTACAGGAGCTTCCTAAAAACTGGTGCTTCCTAGGTATATCTTGCAGAAAGTACACCTTGCAGATATCCAAGAATTTAACAATGGCAACAAGACAGCTAGTTTTTTTTACAGGAGAAGCTTAGGTTCATATGTCAATAGTGGTGTCCCTCAAGGCAGCGTTCTAGGACCAACACTCTTCATACTTTACATAAATGACCTTTGTGACCACATTATAAGCAACTGCGTTCTCTTCGCCGACGATGTCAAACTATTTAACACCACAGACAATGCTACTACCCTTCAGAAAGACCTTGACTATGTATCAGAATGGTCTAACAAGAGGCAACTTCAAATCTCAATCAACAAATGCTCTGTCTTACACATTGGCAAAAAGAATCAGAACACAAAATACAAGCTTGGAGGACACGACCTTGTAGACGACCCTCATTCTGTCAAGGATCTTGGAGTACTCATATCTAATGATCTAAGTGCCAAAGCCCATTGTAACAACATTGCCAAAAAGGCACTAAGACTAGTCAACTTAATCCTGTGTAGCTTCTTCTCTGGCAACATTACACTGCTAACTAGAGCATACAAAACATTTGCTAGACCAATTCTCGAATACAGCTCACCTGTCTGGAACCCGCACTGCATATCGGATATTACTACAATTGAGAGAGTCCAAATA
>QLTV01002664.1:1075246-1097168 GCA_003457575.1 Thermophis baileyi
CAACAATACACGAAGACACAATAGATACAAACTTAATGTAAACTGCTCCAAACTTAACTGCAGAAAATACGACTTCAGCAACAGAGTGATCAATGCCTGGAATTCACTATCTGACTCTGTGGTTTCTTCCCCAAACCCAAAAAACTTTAACCTTAGACTGTCTACTGTCGACCTCACCCCATTCCTAAGAGGTCTGTAAGGGGCGTGCATAAGCGCACCAGCGTGCCTACCGTCCCTGTCCTACTGTCCTATTGTCCTCATCTATCTGTATTCACTTTGATTATGTTTATGTTTATACCTATACCTGCTATCTTGTACATGTTTGACAAATAAATAAATAAATAAATAAATATTGCTATTCAATGATGTAGCTAGTCTGATTAACCTGAGCAAATAATATTAATTTGCCTACTTTCCTGAATAATGCCGGAATGTAAGTATTAAACAGTATTCATATCTGTAGAGGAAAGCCAGGGCAAAATATAACTAAATTCTATGATCTGGAACATATTATGTTGGAGGTAGTAGCTTAGACTGATGTTTTGTTTGTAGTGTTTGGTCTAAGATTGCTGTATCATTCACACAATGTAAACATTTGGTAGATGTAGAACTAGATAAATTTTCCCTGACATTTGTCTGAAATGCTGTTAATAAATGGAAAAAGGAAGAAATGCTAAGATGCATATCCTAGTCAATGTAGCTTTTTTATTGAAAGAATATGCAGAGAAAATGCAAAAATCACTTCAAGTATCACTTGTGAAATTGGCCTGCAAGTTCTTTCCATTAACATTTGGGAAGGAGCTGTATCATATCAGTGGCCAAATAATAAAATAACAAAAGGATCTGATAGGCTTTAGGAAGAGGTTCATAATTACATTTCTAATATGCTATTGTAATCAGTGATGTAACAATTCCTCCATTATCACAATGTGGGTATTGTAAATGAGAAACTGAAATTGACACGTAAACTGCCAAAATGACTTTGCAATGTCATGGTTGGAAATGACCAAATGTATTTTAATCCACATAGGTGCAGAATGGGGATTTAAATTTTGGATTCAGTGCTGCATTCTAGAACACTGGGTCTTTATAATTCAGCTATATTTAGTCATCATGTCTCACCTTTTAAGACATGCAGAACATTCAAAGCAATTTCCTCATCACTCTGGAAATATTGAAGAGAGTGACAGAAGATTCCTAGGACTTGTACTTTATATTTTTATTAATCACTTGGATGGTGAGATGGAATGCAACTAATTAAATCTGCACATGATACAATATTAGGGGAAGGGGAGATAGCCAGTATCGTAGAAGACAAAAATAAAATCTTCTTGTAGTAGACAAATGTGCTGAAAAAATTTTTAAAAGTGAAATTTAACAGAGACTTACACAAACATATATATTTAGGAAGCATAAATTAAACACATAGATACAGTTTGGTTTATGTATGGCTTTGTAATAGTACTTAAAATATTTTGAAATAGTTGTTGATTACAAGTTGAAAATGAATCAATAGTCTGATGTGGTTGCAATAAAAGTTACTACAATTTTAGGTTTCATGGGTACTACAATTTTTACTTTATTCTGAATCGGTTGGCTCACAGCTCAGGCATTATGTTTAAAGTACTACACTTTAGGAATTCAGATTACCATAAGTAGTGCAGGGTCAGAAAAGGGCAACCAGTGATATCAGGGGACTAGAAACAATAACTTCCATTGAAAAATTGGGTATATTTAACCTTGAGTAGATTTGAAACAAAGAGAAATATAAGAGCATTCAAATTCCTGAAGGATGTCACATAACAGAAGGTTAAGACCTGTATTCTACTGTCTCAGAGTGAAGGACACAGTGTAATGGACTTACATTTGAATTAAAATGTAAAATGATTATTAGAAAAAAATGGCTAATTATTAAGAGCAAATTTTATGACAGGGGAAACTAGTATTATCCAGAATAATGGTGTCCTTTCCTTTGCTGGATGGGTTCTAGGCAACTATCTGCCCAAGAAGCTTTAATTTGGATTCCTGCAATTAGCTGGGTGGGGGCTAAAGTCAGTGGCCTAAATGTCCCTTCCCATTCTGTGATTTTATAAAATCAATCGGAGTTGTTAATGAATAACACTTACAAACACGGCTGGAAACTACAGGGAGCAGCACTGGGTTGCAATTTAGAAATGCAAAGATCACTTCAGGATGATCCTGGTGTTTAGAATGTAGGAAAGTGGAAATTTCTCATAAGTCTCCTAGCACAGCGACATGCTGGACTGGTGTCAAGGACTGTCATTATCACCACACTGTTATACTGAGCACAACAATTATACATAGAATTCTGAAGCATGTATGACCTAAGGATCTAAACCATGTATTTCTGCAAGAAAACGTCAAGCCAACTTTCAACATGTTCTAAAATAGCAATAAAGGAGGCTCATGGAGGATTTCCAATACCCCCACTTCCCAAGTTCACACATATCATAAAAAATGTGAGAAACATAAATTTGATTGAAGATAACAAAAACAACAACAACAACAACAACAACCATCTATGAGGTAAGGATGGGGTAAGAGCAAAGAGTAAGCAGACACTTAGTATAATTGCAATTAAAACATGGACAGAAAGAATGCACATTACACAACTTGCCTGAAGAACTTTGTGCTACCAAATGATCACAGATGGTCAAAACTGAATAAGATCAATAGGAGCTTTGACATATAAAAACAGCAGAGAGAGAGAGAGAGAGAGTTGGGGAGAGATAGAAAGACACATACACAGAGAGGGTGGGAAGAGGGAGGGAGGAAGGGAGAGAGGCGTTTCAGAACTATAACAACTTTGAGATTTACAGTAAAAGCTTGGACTTTGCTGTGGAATAATGGTTATTCACAATTTTTAAATAAAAAAAAACAATTTCCAAGCTTCCTTGTACTGGAAGTTACCACTAAACCTGTTTCTAAATAAAGCTAAGTTTATTAAGGGAGGAATCCTGAAGCACATTATGTGAGTTTACCTGAGGGTCACTGCTGATTTTGCGGAGACTCATGTGGCTTGGCTCTAGCTGGGATGCCAACGTGCCTGGTATGTGATATCCGTTCACTGTAAGAAAAAGACATGAAGTTCAGACCAAGGAGGCAGGAAAGGAGGGGGTGGCTTTTAAGTCACTCTGTTAAAATCAAGTATTTTGCTTGACCTTCCTAAATGGTGATTAACATATTATTTAACACTCTCCAGCACCAATTCAGTAAATGAAATACAGTATTCCACAGATACTATCCACCTCTTTGTTAAATGAAGAAATATTTATTTTATTTTGTTTGTTTAACCTACTCTGTGCATGCTGGGGGTGGGGAGGAGGGCTTCCAAATGTTTTTTAAACATAAAACAGGTCACAATTGCCATTAAAATAGGCAATAAATAATCCAGCCATTAAAAACCAAGTAAAAAAAGAAATGTTTTTTCTAGATTTTGTAAATGCTAAAAGAATGGGGGCTAATCCCTAACCCAAAGGAGAAGATTGTATAGCTGAGGAGAAATGAAGGTGCTGGGGAAAAGGATCTCTTCAAAATATTTTTCCTGTATAACCTGGGAATTTGGGGGTTTTCAAACTCTATTCATGGAAGAGATCTATAAGGATCTGAATGGCTTCTGCAGAACTAGGGGGGAAAAAACCTTTCTGCATGGAACTATAGAACAAAAACTCTTGGCAAGTGAATAAGGCTTATTCTCTTGAACAGAGACGGGGTTTTTTCCCTTAGTCTTTTGAAGAAAGGAGATTTTTCCCCCCCCCCCCTTGTCAGTCACTTAGAAAAATTGCTACAAATGCCGCTGAAGAACAGCATCGAGATGAGAGCAGATGGCTTAAAACTCTCTGCAAGGAACTATGGGGGGAAAAATTGAATGTATTCAGCGATCCTATCTTACCATGATACTGCTCTTTGAGATATCAATTTTTTAAGGTGCAGCGGAAAGGGTGGGACTTGTCAGCTGACACTGAAAAGCCTCACCCTTCTTGATCAGGGAATTTTTTAGAAAAAAAGTCAAACAGAATAGTAGCTGTCCAGGGCTGTATGTGGCTTATGGGATGCCAATTGGACATGCCTGTCTGGGTGTTGAAAATAGTCCCTCAGCATCACCAACAGGACATTGCTGAAATATTTTCAGGTTTTGAAACAAAAAGCAACATTAGTTGTTAAAACACACTTAATGGAATGTGATTATTGTAGAGAAATCCTTTACTGCCTTTAAAATCATTTGACAAAATTAGGTAATGAAGTGACACACACACGTGTGTCTCTCTGTGTGTGTATGTATAGCTGTATGTGTATGTATATATGTGTATACATACATACATATATATAATATGCACACATATAAATAAACAAACACTCATACATATACACTTACATACACTACATACATATATACACACATATACTGTATAATATGTGTATATAATTATGAAGTGATCTCAATTACTTACAGAGCAGAATTAAATGTTAGTAAATAAAAATGAAGTCTGGAAGTATCAGTAGAAAGGGATTCATTATGAAACCCAGTTCATTATGATTTTGCACTTTCTTTCACTGTTTATTATTTCGTATTTCCTATAATTTAAAAAGTGGAGCGAATGGGGCAGGGAGAGTGAGATGAGTTCCAAACACAAAATTCAAGGATCTCAAATAAACCAACACAAGAACTCTAAGCACCTTGCTTTCAGAGAAAAAAAAAATGAAGGCAATGATGAGGATTTTCCAATGACGGCAAGGATTGAAATTGTCAAAGCAATGATTTTTTTTACCAGTAGTAATGTACTGCTGTGAAAGCTGGACACTGAGAAAAAGGAAGACAATGAATTATGGATCTGGAGATAGTTACTAAGACTGTGAATCAATTCTGGAAGGAATAAAGATTGACTGCTCCTTTGGAGAAATTGAACAGCAAGCACGTACTTTGGTTCAGAAGAGTGGATAATGGAGTAGAAAAAACAACACTCGGCAAGGAATTAGAAGAACGGAAAGGTAACATATAAGGATGGATAAACAGGATCAGGGATAACATAGGAAGATCCTTGCAAAATTGCAGATCCAGAATAGGTCAAGGTGGGCAGGCATATGGAGTGGCAATGGAGAAGTCCATTATTATTTTGAGGGGTTTGGTGACATATTTTGATTTCTCCTTCATATTAAGAAAAGTCTAGAAGCTTAGACTTTATTCTGAGTTAACCTGCCTGTTTTTTGTTTTTTTTAACTCTTATTTACTGAATAAATGAGAAGGGATAGGCGGGAAGGAGAGAGAGTCTTTACATAGCTGCAAACCTGTGAAAGTCATATGCCACCCAGTCAAAGCCAGGTCTTACAGTCTCACGACCATAAAAGGGCCAGAAAGTCATGGTGTCAGGTTTTGATTAAAAAAAAAACCTTGGGGTTGTTGTTGTTTGTACGGACCCTCTGCACAAAACCTAGCACTGGGTACTGTGGAAATTGGAGTCTCTCTGCTCTCATGATTAAGGAGCTCCTGGCAGCTTATTAGAGATCTCATCTTGTTTGGTATATATGCTTTTTTATGTTGTGCTTTTAAATTTCTTTGAGTTCATAATCTGAGGATGAGAAGTGAAATGTCTTCAAAAGAAAAAAACAAGAAAGTCCAGTTGCCTCCTGAAAAAGCACCTTTGAGACAACCATGACCTGGATGACTGAGAATCTCTACAGACTTTGAGTTCATAACAAAGCTTAAACATCTCTTTACTCGCTGGTGTGCTTATTGTCTCTGGATCCAAAATAACCAACTGACTGGGTACTTGATCACTGCCCTGACTCTTGGCAAAACAGAATACTGCATTCAGCCACTGAAGTTTGAACCTGATTTGATGGTACCTAAATATTATTCATAAGCCATATCTCTGCCAAGGAAATTCTGTGCATTCTCCTAAAAGATAGGCAAATATATCACCAGGATTTTCCCATTTAATGCAGATAGTAAGAGCTTTTATGATCCCCTCCCCTTTTGGGGAAAGTAACTGCATGTGCCTGTGGATGATTTGTCCCCTACCTGTAGGCAAGGAGTTCTTCTGGCTCACCAAATTCTTTGGAGTTCCCGGAACACTGCTTGGTCGCTCCCAAGTAGTCTCTGTTAAAAAATAGTAACAATATCAGTATCAATAGTCCCAATCACTAATAGGTGCATGTAAGACCTTTGTTTTCTACCCCACTCCTATACAAACACACATAATGGATCTTATAAATGCCAATCATCACCAGACAAAAGTGTTAATTCATGAAGAAATGTGCTCTTTCATATAGTGTTCAATGCCAGTTCTTTCAGAGAAAATGGTATTCATTAAGATCCCTTTAGGCAGTCTTCCCACTTAAAGGAGGAAGTTGCTCTACAGGCTCAACAGCCTACTGTGATTCTAGTCAGTTATGTGTCAGATTGAAACACCCTACACGTCTAGACTGTGGGAGTCAGAAAAGCTGGAAGAATACACCTCAATGCCTACAAACCCACAGACTGGGATTGTTTATATCTGTTGTTATATTAGCCAACCACTACCATTTTCTACAATATGTCAACACTAATTAGAACTGAGCTATCAAACTGTCCTGAAATATGCAAAGGAAAGAGCATAGGTAGAGTGCATTTCCTGTACAATTGAAGAATCACAATTATGATGTCAACAGGCTTTCTTTCAGAAAATAAAATAAGGGTTGTCTGTGCCCAGCTGTTTAGCAGCAACCATGTCCCCTTTCACTGATGTACTACTTCAAATCAAGCATTTTTTGCTGAGTGCAAAAATGCCTCTTTATTTAGCTACTGGAACATGGAAACATTATCTATTTCATCATGCATTTCATAACATCTGGGCTGAATGAGGATGGAAACAAGTGTTAAGGAATCACTGCAGCTGTTTCCAAATGATAATTGCAGACAACATCTCTGACTGTAGATGGTGCTATCACTTTGAATTAGCCACAGACTGCAGCTCCACCTTCCAGGTTGTTTCTGCAGATCAGGAGTTGCTGCAAGTATAGATGATTTAAAGCATCTACTACAGTGTTTGTATTGAGAAGCTGTGTGTTTGCTTTCTAAGAGTCAAACAGGTAGTATTCAAAGAAGGGAGCAAATCTACATCTAAAATCTACATGTAAAAATGCTGCAAAAAAATAGGGAGGAAAAGCTTGGAAGAAAGGGCACCGATAAGCCAACACACATAATAATTGATTACAGACTACTGAAAAAATGGAGTTATTACCAGCAAGATTTGATGGATGATGGCCAATTAAATTATCCAAAACTATAAATCAAATACCTGCATAGCTTAATACTACACCAGGCCAGCAAAATACTATGCTGACTTGTCTTCCTCCTAATATTTTCATATTTTTTTTTTTAGATTTCCAGTTATTGTTTTCTCAATCTTTCTTTTTCTTTGGACACTGATGGATTTGTGCTAATTGCTGATCTGTCTAGCCTGCATAACCAGCTTAGTTCCTGCTTTGCAATCTATCTTGTGGCATCATAATATCAGGTTTTGTGTGTCTCACTGGTTTCACATAATAGTAAACTATAAACATTCAAAATGTCTTTCTGCCAGATCACACTATGTTCACATGGAAAATGGACAAGTATCACTCACTGATTGCACGATTTGTTCTGCTTCTATTGCAACAATAACACAGTTTTCTGTACACCGTTTTGCAACTGAATTCCCTCCAAATATCCTGACACGTATCATAAACACCATCTCCTAGTCCACAGTACATAAACGTGAATAAGAGGGCATTAAAAGAAAGACAACCGTATTAGCTATTGAATACCGCTTTCTAAGCCTGCTGCTACCTTTTAAAAAGTATAAAAGATACAATCCTTTTTATGCAGATTTTAATACACATTCTACTTTTTCAGAACAATATATTTTAACTGGAAAATCTAAGATTTCATGAAGCAATTCCACAACTCTGCTGCTAAGACCTTTTGACTACTGTAGAGATGACAAAGCATAAATATTAATCATGATATCTGTAAATATACTGCACAGTGGCACTGCCACTTACATATTGTCCTTTATCTTAAGTGATAAACAAAAGATGTGATAACACTTACAGCATAACTAAATCAAAGCTACCTTAAACACAGAACCGAACAAAAGCTCTATATGGAAATGCCTTACGTGATTATTCACATGGTTCTCATGCTTGGGGTTTCTTTTCTCTCCAAATTATGTTTGTGGTTGATGGATCATAATCATCCATCATGAATCATTACATTTTAGTACACTACAATTAGAAAGCAGACCTCTGGTTCACATGAAAAAAATCCATACTTTTCACTTGTTTCCAGTGATTCAGATTATGAATCCATTCACCCAGTTAATGTATGAAGATAGACCATGATTCCTATAGCCATCGTGTAAATGGATGTAAAAGCTGAATTGTGGATGTGTTAATGGATAAACTTGTTGCCTTTCCAACATACTGGCTGAGAATTCTATGAAGTGTAATACAATACACTTGTATTACTGAGGTTGCCAAGTAGTGGAAATTTGTGTTGTATTATATATTTTGTTTGACTGCAGCTGTTTCCCTTATAATATTTGCTTTATTCTTAACATATATACAACAATAGGAAGATATAGGAAATTTAGGATGGAGTGGTGCAGTGGCCTAGAGGTGGAACTCTAGCCACACAATCAGGCGGCTGTGAGTTTGATCCTCGGTAGGGGCAGATATTTCCCTCTCTGGGAACAATGAGTAATTAGCTGCTGCGAACTCTGCATTGGCAACAGGAAGGGCATCCGGGCAGTAAACACTCAGCTCCATTCAGTTGCCCAGACTCCACCCCACAAGGGATTATGGGGTCATTAAAAGATGATGATGATGATGTTGTTCTGAAGTGTGTGTGTGTGTGTGTATTTTATATATATATGTCATATTTTTTTACATAAATAAAGGGAGACTAGTATAGATCTATTTCAAGCTATTTAGCTCTCATCAGCTAGCCACACCCTTATGGGATTAGAACCCGGGCCCCTTGCCTAACAATACATATATATATACATATATAGGTCTGTGGTTATTCGGGTTTTCTCCCGCGTGAAGTTGGAGATGTCATTGCAACGTTTCGACGAAGTCTCATTCGTCATCTTCAGGCTGATTATCAGGCTAAATATATATATATATCTTTACAGGATATAGGAAAGCTAATTGGTTTACAATCATCTGTGTTATTTCTAGGGCTACTCAAGGCTTTCAAAAGAAGTGCTTTGCAATGGGAAGGAGCACGTACAAAACACCTTTTCTCCAATCATAAAAGAAGTTGCATAATGTGCAAATCCCAGTTGTTTCAGAAGCTTCCCTGGCTCTCTCCACATGTATGTGTATGCACAGCCCTAGTTTTCAGTACTAGTCATTCAGCAGCCAAACATCCGTCATTTGAGTCAGCCTCCTGGAGCTGTTAACTGAACACTCTTTAAAAAAAAAAAAAAAAGCATTGCCACCAGTGATGCAAAAATATTCTTGGCTGAAGCATTCAAGTGCAAATTATTAGCCTCTGCAGGTTAAAACATAAAATAAAACAGTACTGAAGGCAAACAATTAGCAAGTGTAATATTATTAATGCTAAAATTTGCTCGGCATTCCATTTCCTATTTAACTGTCTTAGTTAGCAGCTTTTATTTTAGACTTGTTTGGAATGTCTGCAGAGCGCTGAGATGGTAATAGTGAGTCACAATAGGTTATTGCAATGCAGAATGCACAGTGCAGAATACAAGTACTTGATTAAAGTGTGGAAGCATTAGCATGATTTGTGATTTGGAGATGGAAAGAAAAACACGGAATAAGTAGTATTCAAGGAGCCTGAAAAATCAATAAATTCTGTCTCTGAAATCTTAACTTATCCTGAACTATCTGCTGAAATCTCCACATTCTTCTATTTTCTGCTATTGCTATTTCTGCTATTTTCTACTATTGTCCCTTAATTGGATAATATTAAAATATATCTAGCTATTTTAGGATTAAATTTTGAATTTTTATCCTTTCTGGGTAAACTATTAATTTTATATGTATTTATACATTTACAGTACATGTGAAGTGCTGATTGCACATGATGTATTTGATGTTAATAAAATGGAATTTAGATATGATAGAATTTATAAATAGACAGACAGACAGACAGACAGAATTGGTCTACACAAGACCCATTCCAGCAGCTCCTTGTGTGTGTGATAAGAAAGTAGATCATAAGTTTATGCCTAAAAAAATGGTAATAATTGTTATCCATGGAAAATTGTAAGGCAATAGCTTTCCAGTTACTCTCAGGAAACATGTCATTTTTTTTAAATAAAGACATATTCAGCCTTCCTGGATTCATAAGGAAAACCATGAGAGATGCAAAGGAATTATATGCCACAACGGTAGTGTGAGCAACAAACACTTCTACTATTGTTTTAACACCAAGGGAAACTATTGGAAAAACTTTCTTGAGAAGTTAATTCTCTGAGAAAATACCCATCTCCACAGGAGAAAATGCTTTGAAAACTGAATAGAGCTTATATCAGAGGTGGGTTCCTCCCAGTTCGCCTGAACTGGTAGTGACCCGCTGGTGAAGTCACAGTGATGTCACGGAACCGGTTCTGTCAGTGCCGGTCCATGGGCGCCGCCATGTTTTTTTTTAAATTTTTTTAAAAAAAAATTTAAATTTTTTCCCCGGGTTTTTCTGCGCATGCGCAGAAGCTGAGTTTCCGGCACTCCCTGGGCGTAGACGGAGAAGCCCGCCGGCGCTCTCAGTAGTTTCTCCCACAGCGTTTTCCGGACTGGGAGGACCCAAAGCAGCAACTCCTTACTGTGCGCTTTTCCAGGGCCCCGAGGATCGCCCTCCTGGAGTGCCGCTGCCGCCGCTTTAGAACTTTCCTTCTGCCACCGCTGCGCCTGGAGCTCCCATCAGGATCGAAGGCAGGCAAGCATGTCAGGGCTTCCCGGCCGCGGGGAAGGGAGCTAGCAGCCCTCGCATTGACGGGAGACGCAGCTGCTGTGCTGGGGCCGAGAGGGGCGGCAGTGGGGCGTCCTGGAACTCCCGGGAAGTTTCCCTGCATGGGTTTGCGCAGCGTGGTGTGTGTGTGAAAAGCGAACTCCAGGTGGTGGTGGGCGGTGGTCCGAGAGGCCAGGCAGCACCGCCTGCCACTGCCTGGAGCTCTCTTTTCAACCCCCCATCGGCAAAAGCTGCGCAGAAAAAAACTCGGGAGTTCGGGACGTCCTGGAACTCCTGGGAAGTTTCCCTGCATGGGTTTGGGCGGTGGGGGGGGGTTTGAAAAGTGAGCTCCAGGCAGCTCGCTTCCCCCCCGTTGGCAAAAGCTGCGCAGGAAAAAACTCCGGAGTTCAGGGCATCCTGGAACTCCCAGGAAGTTTCCCTGCATGGGTTTGGGCGGCAGAGTAGGTGGGTTTGAAAAGCAAGCTCCAGGCGGCTCGCTTCCCCCCCTGCTGCCAAAAGCTGCGCAGGAAAAAACTCCGGAGTTCGGGGCGTCCTGGAACTCCCGGGAAGTTTCCCTGCACGGGTTTGGGAGGTGGGGAGGTGTGTTGAAAAGCAAGCTCCAGGCGGTGGTGGGCGGTGGTCCGAGAGGCCTGGCAGCGCTGCCTGCCACTGCCTGGAGCTCGCTTTTCACCCCCCACCGGCAAAAGCCGCAGAGGAAAAAATTCCGGAGTTCGGAGCGTCTTGGAACTCCCAGGAAGTTTCCCTGCACGGGTTTGGGCAGCGGGATGTGTGTGTGAAAAGTGATAGCAATAGCAATACCAGTTAGACTTATATACCGCTTCATAGTGCTTTACAGCCCTCTCTAAGCGGTTTACAGAGTTAGCATATTGCCCCCAACAATCTGGGTCAATCTCCAGGCGGTGGAAGGTGGCGGTCCAAGAACTCGCTTTTCACCCCCCCTCTGCTGCCGCCCACCGGCAAAAGCAGGAGGGCTGCAAGACACGCTGGAGATTGCCAGTTAGCCAGTCATCTTACGGTGTGGTGGGTCAAAAGAGGGGAAAAAATGAAGAAAGAAGCTTAGTTACGAGGAGAGGAGCTATTCGTATATTCTCAAGAGTGGGACTTTGGTGGGGAAAGAGGACGTCGGAGGAGAAAACGGGACGAATCTTCTAGGGAACAATTTCTGATTGAGAACAGACGTAGTATCGGGTGAGTGGCGCGAAGATAAACATTGCCCTAAATCATTTGGGCTACAAAACACCCCCACCCCACCCCATCCCTTTATCCACTGGAGTTGTCCTTCTGCTTTCCCCGGTTGCTTCCCTGATTCCTGCACTACAAAAAAAATCATTGAAAAATCAGAACGATTGGCCCTTTTTGCAGGAGGCTCTCCTAACAGGAAAGGAAGAGAAGGGACTGGCGAGGAGAAATACACCGAATCAGTATGAGAAAACCTCCCAGTTTTGTAGCAGCGCTGCTAAATTTCAAAAGAGAACCCAACAGTTCCTCCCCACGTGAGCTATTTGTGGCTGTTCAAAGCAAAACTTTACTGAAGAAAAAAAAAGCAACAGGAGGAATCAGGGGAGCAACCGTGGAAAGCAGAAGGACAACTCCAGGGGAGAAAGGGATGGGGTGGGTGGGGATGTTTTCCAGCCCAAATGATTTGGGGCAACATTTATTCTCAGCAGAGCGAGGGTGGGCAGGCAGGCAGGCAGCGGCACAAAGTTTTTTTTATTTAGCTATGCTGGCTGGGGAATTCTGGGAGTTGAAGTCTACAAGTCTTAAAGTTGCCATGGTTGGAGACCCCTGTTCTAGAGGTTTCTCTGCGGTAGTTTGTGCTAAGAGTAGCTCCCTACATATGTGCATGTGTCTGTGTGGGTACTAGGTTGTATTCCTCTTCGCTCCCAAGATGGCCTGCTGTCCTCCCCGAGAAGGTGAGGGGACAACGGGCGGGAGGGACTTGTGAGCCAATCTGTTCACCGACGGGCTGAGCCCCAGCTGAGGCGAAGGGAAAGACTGCTGTGCGGAGATCGGAAAGAGTAGGAGCTGCCTTCGCCTCTGCTGGTTGTGGCAGCGCAGAGCCCGTCGCCAGGGTGACCACCAGCTACCAAGGCTGCGGCGGGGCAAAATACTCTCTGAATATGAACGCCTTTAGGCGAGGATGAGCGCTGCTGCGGCCACTGTCCGGGATCATCCCCCCCACTGCTTAGTCCAACCCCGGAGTCATTTTTGCCAGCCCACGTATTAACTCTACCTGTGTGGTTATTAGTCAAGAGTTTTTAAAAATGTCAATTTTTCTCTGTGGTTTTGACTGCTGGCAAAATCTACTCTGAATATTTGCTGCTGTTCTTCTGAGTCCTACTTGTTGGGATTAGTGGGGAAGAGGGGAGGGGGAGCTGCGATTCTTGCTCGATGCCTTTGGGCCAGGTTTTTTATAGCTGGATTCAGGTACAGCCAAGCACAGCCTTGCTTAAACATAGTTTAACTGCTCCAGATGAGCCATTCTCGCCCTGCCTGAACATACAGCTGCTGCACCCTCCTCTCGCCTGCCCCGCTCCCTCGCACCCGGGGGCAGCAGAGACAAGCCGCGGGCTCAGCTGCAGGGGAGCAGCTCCAGACGAGCCCGCATCTCCTGAAGCCGCGTCTTTCCTAACCTTAAGGAAATGAATTGTTGAAGGGAATTGTAGCACTTTTGTCCCTTCAGATGTAACATCTTGTATTTTCATGCTTTTACAGAAAAATAATTCAGCCAAACATTCTGAATTTTACACATGAAAAGATGAACTATACTGGCACTGCTATCTAGCTGTTATGTAACCAACGATTCCAGGTCAACCTGCAGTGTTACACTGCAGAATAATGGCAGGTACTAAAATAACAAGGCACTCCATATTACAGCAGTTGTTAGAAGAATCCTGCTTTTTTAAAAAAGGCTTGTCAACTACTGGCATATAGAACGATTTTGCATTAAATTGTTGTATTTAATCGACTTGGCAGCCAAATCCAAGTGAATTATTTTAGCTTGCTCCTGAGTGTTAGTAAATTTATTCAATATACAAGATGGCATAATGCCATATAGCATGTGAAATGAGCACCTTCTGGAAAAGGGGATTATGTAAGATGGAGTGGAGAAGAGTTTAATGGCAGAATAATATAGTGGGAAGTGGGGGGGGGAAATCTCAGAAGAGACAGGTATGAAAAGTATCCAGAGAATCATCCAGCAATTTTCATAGGAGAGATGTCATCTCTACAACATGGCAGAGGCATGGTCTCATGTCCAATCTTTGTGCCACTTGTGTGTTGATGTTACATGCACAGAAAAAAGTGGCTTGAACTATGATGCCATGCCCAACAATTTGCAGATTTTTCTCTTTCCCCCATGCATGCCTATGCCACTCCTTATATTATACTTTATACTATTATACTCCTTATACTTTGAATATGGAGAAAACAACCACACTTGGATAGCTATACTGGCTGGGTAATTACATATTCCAGTAACTGTGTTGACTTCAGTAAGAATAGATCCTGTGTGTAAAGATATTCTCCACATAAAGGGAAATTTTGTTTGATTTTAAGATTCCTCTATATACTGAGACGTTTACATATATAAGCCTCATTTTGGTGAAGGGCTAGCATAATTCAACTTCCACATCATATAGCTAGTGAACATAAGAAAAAGTTGACCATGGAGAAAGGTTTTTCAGAAGTTGTCTTTTATCCTTATGTGGTCCATACCTAATAAAGTGATTTTCATCACAATAATCCATGGCTGAACTAAAGCTCCTTTGGAAAAGTGGCAGATGAAACCTCCTATCTCTACTGTGTCTGCTAGTTATAATGTAACCTCACAATCTTTTCAGCAACTTTGTCTGCAGTTATTTAAAATTTTCACCCATTCATGGCTTTCAATAGCACCTTCTGTTCTTCTTGGTGAATGTAACATGACTCACCTCAATTCACCAGAATTTATTTTAGGGAAAAAACCCTAATTACATAAACTTGACATATGTGATAAGTATCAGTAATAAATAATATTAGTACTCCAGTAAGGTGCTACATGCTACATTCAATAAACACCAAAACATATGCACAATTATGAATACTGTTAAATATAATCCATAAATTGTCTCCTGACAGTGATAAAACTGACAGAATAATTGATTGGCTGAAATTTAGCAGTTACATTGTTCAGCTTAAATTGCTTAATACAATAACAAGCCAAACAAACCTTCAACCCCTTATCCCACACATTTTAAAAAAAAATCACCGAGATGATTTTATTCCTTCGGTCTTTTTAGCAAGATATTGAAACTAATTAATTGCATGATGTTGCATTAACTATACTTATGCACAGCAAGAGCCTTCTCTAAATATTTATTAAATGCAAATAAATCATTATAAAAAGGAAAATCTCCCTATCTAGATTGGTTTAGTGTCTTGCTCTTATTATTTAAAATACAACTCCAGACTTTCAATCATGTTGCTTAACTGCTTACTTTGAACTTTTATACTACAATTTATTTATTTATTTTTTTGCAATTAGCTAACTTTGATGTACTCTCCCCTGTGTCAAATACGATGGAATGAGTTACACTGTAAAAAGAAGGAAGGAAGTAAGGAAGAAACAATACAGTTATTGTACCTTTTTAAAAGTGGTTGATCATATAATGTAATGTGGAACACACATATATGAGATATGACAGAATGTGTCTCCTTGGAATCGTTAAGGGAGACTCTAAACCAGAGGTGGGATTCAGGAGGTTCTGGAGAACCGGTAGCGGAAATTTTGAGTAGTTCGGAGAACTGGTAAATACCACCTCTGACTGGCCCCCACCCCCATCTATTCTCTGCCTCCCGAGTCCCAGCTGATCGGGAGGAAATGGGGATTTTGCAGTAACCTTCCCCTGGAGTGGGGAGGGAATGGAGATTTTACAGTATCCTTCCCCTGCCACGCCCAGCAAGCCACACCACGCCCAGCAAGCCATGCCCACAGAACCGGTAGTAAAAATTTTTGAATCCCACCACTGCTCTAAACTATGTAGGAACAACCCTGCTTCCCCCTTCCCACAACTTCTGCGAACAGCCTTGTCAGTCATGCTTCCACCAGCCAATTTTCTCCAGAGAAACCCCTCTGTATCCAGGGAGAAGACAGGTTTCTCCATCATAATTTACCCAGTGTGTGGGTGTGGCTTCCCCCAGAATAGTCTTCCCCCAGAATAAATGTTACTGATTTGTTAAGGCCATATTTTTATTGTGTCTATCAGGGTTAAAGAACAAAAGGACGTTGAAAAGGCACCAAAAGAGAAGAGGAAAAAAGAAGAAATGAACAGTGATGTCTGCAGGAGTTAATTTCAATTGCTGTTCTTTCTTACAACTCAAATTGTAGGAGCCGAGGTGGCGCAGTGGTTAGAGTGCAGCACTCTGTGCAACCACTGCAGGCTACTTCAGCTGACTGCTAGCTGCAGTTCGGTGGTTCAAATCTCACCGGCTCAAGGTTGACTCAGCCTTCCATCCTTCTGAGGTGGGTAAAATGAGGATCCAGATTGTTGGGGGCAATATGCTGACTCTGTGGACCGCTTAGAGAGGGGCTGTAAAGCACTATGAAGCGGTATATAAGTCTAAGTGCTATTGCTATTGCTAAATTGTAATTCATAAAATAAAATCCAGTCCTGATCTGCATCTAGCTTTCACTACTCTCTGGCTTACTCCCTTATCTTTCACCCAGATGTGATAGGGCTTCTTTTCCCATTTAGCTTTCAGACAGCCCAAAGTCCTCCTAAGAGCAAAAATAAAATGAAGATTGCCAACCTCTGATAAAAATCTCATTTGATTGGGTTATCAGGATTTCATTTAGCTGAATTTTATTTCACTCCATCCGTTAGGATTGGCAGATTAGCATTTTTTAATGCTTTTTTAAAAAAATTATTATTATTTTTTTAAAATATTGCTATGAAATACTAAAGGGGAGGGGGAATCTACAACAAAATATTTTTTTCCTATAAAGAAAGGGGGAAAAATAAAGCAATAATAAAAAAAAACCCAATGAACCAACTAAAAAAAGAATAAATAATGCTCATGCCCACCATCTCAGGCTTTTAACCACCTCTACCCAAAACCTGAATTAACGAGTCAACTTGTTTTTCCTTATTTTTTTCAGTATCTGAAATATTTCAGATGGGATTTCTCTCTATCCACTACATATATTTTTATTTGCACATCATAAATCTCTACATTTATGACCACCAATTAAAACTAAAACAATTTTGTGGAATACATTGGAAAAAAGGATAGGTACAAAAAATGGAAAGAGGGACACATAACTAAGTCAGAATATCAGCAGATAGCCCAAATCTGCAGAGATGAAGTCAGGAAAGCAAAGGCTCAGAATGAACAAAGACTTGCAACAGAAGTCAAAGATAATAATAAAAAAAACATTTCTTTCAACGTATAAATAACAAGAAAAAAGTCAAGGAAACAGTCGGTCTCCAAAAGAGAGAAGATGGCAAGGAAGTAACAGGCAGTAGAGAGAAAGCAGAGCTGTTTAACTTATTCTTTGCATCGGTCTTCACGGAAAAAGAAACTATAGTCCAACCTACCAAAAACCTAACTATAAAAGACAGACTAGAAATAAAAGTTAAAATAAGCAAAAAAAATGGTAACAGAACACCTGTCTGATCTTGATGAATATAAATCACTGGGACCTGATGGATTACATCCCATAGTTCTGAAGGAGCTGGAAAATGTTTGTACCATATCTTTCAAGATTGTACCATATCTTTCAAAAATCCTGGCACACCGGGGAACTGCCAGAGGATTAGAAAAGATGTGGCCTCAATCTTTTTTTTTTAAAAAAAAAAGATCCGGGAAACTACAGATCAATCAGCCTAACATCAATAGCTGGGAAGATATGGAATAGATAATAAAAAAACCAGAGCTGTGAACATCTAGAAACAAATAAAGTTATAATTAGTAGCCAGCACAGGTTTGTTAAAAACAGATCATGCCAAACCAATTTTATTTCATTCTTTATGAATGAAATACTTAAGACTTCAGAAAGGCATTTGACAAAGTAGACCACAACCTACTTCTTGGTAAACTAGAAAAATGTGGGATAAACAGCATCACCACCAGAATTTGTAACTGGCTGACAAACCATACTCAATGAGTAGTCCTTAATGGGACTACATCTACATGGAAGGAAGGAAGGAACCACAAGATTCTGTCTTAGGGCCAGTACTCTTCAATATCTTCATAAATGACTTAGACTTGGTTGTATAAACAGAGGCGTCGAATCAAAATCACTTGAAGTATTAGTACCACTTTATAAATCCTTAATAAGATCACACCTAGAATACTGTATCCAATTTTGGTCACCACATTATAAAAAAGTTGTTGAGACTAAAAGTGCAAAGAAGAACAACTAAGATGATTAAGGGCCTGAAGACGAAAACATATGAAGAATGTGAATTGGATATGGCCAGTCTAGAGAAAAGAAAGACTAGGGGTCACATGATAGCAGTATTCCAGTATTTGAGGGACTGCCACAAAGAAGAGGGGGTCAATTTATTTTCCAAAGCACCAGAAGGCAAGACAAGAAACAATGGATGGAAACTACTCAAGGAGAGAAGCAATCTGGAATTAAAGAGAAACCTCCTAACAGTGAGGACAATTAGAACAGCTTGCCTTCAGAAGTTGTAGGTGCTTCATCACTGGATGTTTTTAAGAAAAGACTGGACAGCCACCTATCTGAAATGGTATGGGGTCTCCTGCTTGAGCAGGGTGTTGGACTAGAAGATCTCCAAGGTCCCTTCCAGCTCTATTCTGATTGAAATGTATTTTAAAAAGTTGATGAGAAAGGGCAATACATTTTATAGTGAAATCTATAACTGATTCCTGCTTACAGCATGATTCTTCTTTTTTTCAAGTTTGTGCATATATATGTGATAATTATCCCTGTTTTATGAGGTTGCTAAGAGTCAACAATGACCTGATGGAAAAGGAACAATCAATCATACATTGTAAATACTCTATGCACATTTTGCACTGAATGCAAAAAAGGGCCATCAGGAATGTCTGCAGCTAGTTTCATTCCCTTGACCTATTGGCTCAGCTGTGAGTGAAAGGACTTACAACACTTCGATATTTATTCAGGTTTCCCCAATAGAACAGCAAACTTTCTATATTAAGGTGCTTTATACAAATGTAATTGGTTCCTTCTGGAATAATCAACCATATATTGGATCGGAATTATTATTACTGTAGAATGAAAAGAGAAAACGCGACTTGTATGCCTTCTCTGCTCCTTTCATAAACTTAACATTTTCAAGGTTGTGGTTCCCTAAATTAGATAAAGATGAATGGCTATCAAATGCTGAATTTTTAAAAATATACCCATCAGTTTAAAAAGAAATCTATATTGAGCTTCCCTTTTGCTTTTATAATACAGCCATACTATAGATTTGTGATTTGCATTATGATTTTAAAAAAGATTGGATAGCTTTTAAAATTCAGATATTATAGTTTACTAAAGAATACCAAACTGACTGTGGCCTTTTTGCTATGACAAATATTTTTATTTACGAAAACATTCCTACTCCATACTTTGGTTAAAATGCTACTTGCAAAAATTTAAAATCCATATTGACAAATTAAATCATCAAAACCACACAAAGTAAATAGCTTGAACACAACAGGAAACTGATAACTAATTAAATTCAGCAGCGGGAAACAAACAGCGGGAACAACAAACCACGAAAATGTCAAATTCAGAAACTCTCAAAAGTATTTCTTAAAAGTTTGGCATTCAAAGATCAGGAGGGGAGGATGGAGAACAAGGGTGGGTTCTAACTTACCTTGCCACCGATTCTCTTCCTCCAACGCCAAGTGGCCGTGCCGCACGCGCAGCCACGCATGCGCAGTGCTGAAAACTCGGCTTCTGCGCATGAGCAGAAGCAAAACAAGCAAAAAAAAAGTAAAAAAAAAAGCAGAAATCAAGATGATGGTGCATGCACAGAAGCAAAAAATAATATATATATATATATATATATCCCCCCAAATTAAAAAAAAAAAAGATGGTGCCGTCCACGGACCGGCACCGACAGAACCAGCTCCGTGATGTCACCACCGGTTTACTACCGGTTCTATAGAACCGGTGCGAACCGGGAGGAACCCACCTCTGATGGAGAATAGAATAAACTTCTCCTAGGAGAGTGTAACCATATATCAATGCCACTGGGAAGATAATCAAGTCCCAAGAAATTCCAAGCACTTGCTGGGGAACTTGGAGGAATGACTCAGAAGATGATTTCAATGGACAGCAGATTTTTCTTTAAAAAAAAATCTTAAATCCATTTTACACTTCTGAAAAGACAGGAAATATTGCAGATATTTGTATATACATATACCCAAACATGCACATAGTTTCTGATTATAGCAAGACTCTCCAGAGGAATACCATGATTAAAAGTATCAACAAAAAGATCATATGACATCTGCTAAGCTATCAAAAATTTACAAAGCAATATCAAGTCAGTGTGGAAAGTGTAAAAAGAAAGAAGGGACTTTTTATCATCCAGGGTGGACTTGTAAAAAAAAGCAAAGAAATTTAGGGTGCAAATTCATTCAATGATGCAAAAAGTATTACGGACTAATAAGGCAATGAAACTGGAATTATTTCTATTGGGTTTTATGGAACCTGTACTGGAAAAGAAATATAGGAAACTAATACTGTGAATAGTAACTGTGGCATTATTCAATGCATAAAGATGGAAGAATAATGAAAACCTTAGTAGATTGAATTATAAAATTACAGATTTTGCAAAAATTGTAAAGCTTACCAGTTTGGTCAGGGAAAAAGTGATAAAAACTTAAAAGAGTGAAAGCCTTATTTGGGAGTTTAAAAAAAAGGAATGAATTTGGGAGTTTGGGATTAAAAAGAGTTAAAGAGGCAGGGAAAACTGAGAGTGCAATTACTCATCTGAAGAAGGGAGAAAGTCATAATTCTTTTTTTCACTTTTTTCTTTTTTTTATTTCTCTTTTTTTCTTTTTTTAATTGTGCTGAAAAAGTTGATTAAAATATTTTTTTAAATAAGATAGTTTCAACAAAAAGAGCCACATACTCATATGTCAGCAAATATAAGTTGAACTAAGGGGGGCATCAAATGCCAAACAGAATTAAACACAAGACTGACAAATATCAAAATGATTGGTATCACTGAATGCTCAAAACTTTCTAAAACCTAAATAAGGAAGGTTAGACATTAGTCTAAAATTATTGGATCAGCAGATTGAGAGAAGGAGAATTGGTTCCTTCTTTTCTTTTCTTTTCCTTTTTTTAAAAAAATGGTCCCTTCACAGCCTTCCTGAAAGCTACAAGAATTATTTTCCATCTTAGAAAATAATTACTTTACTTCCAATACAGTTGAACTAATCAGAGCTGTTCCACAAGATTGGCTGCATGGACACAGCGCAAGAATCATAGTCTCTCAGTACTCAAGATTTTGTCTTTATTTATTTATTATTTATTATTTTTATTTATTTATTTGTCAAACATGTACAAGATAGCAGGTATAGGTATAAACATAAACATAATCAAAGTGAATACAGATAGATGAGGACAATAGGACAGTAGGACAGGGACGGTAGGCACGCTGGTGCGCTTATGCACGCCCCTTACAGACCTCTTAGGAATGGGGTGAGGTCGACAGTAGACAGTCTAAGGTTAAAGTTTTTTGGGTTTGGGGAAGAAACCACAGAGTCAGGTAGTGAATTCCAGGCGTTGATCACTCTGTTGCTGAAGTCGTATTTTCTGCAGTCGAGTTTGGAGCGGTTTACATTAAGTTTGTATCTATTGTGTGCTCGTGTATTGTTGTGGTAGAAGCAGAAGTATTCATAGACAGATAGGACATTGTAGCGGATAATTTGATGTACTATGCTTAGGTTGGATCGAATACGGCGAAGTTCTAA
>QLTV01002664.1:1098343-1138593 GCA_003457575.1 Thermophis baileyi
ACTCTTTTGATTTCGAGCAAAAAGATATTGTAGTAGTCTTCGATAGTATTACAGCCAGAGAATAGTATTTGCCAATCAAGAGATGAGAGGTCAGTGTCTATGTTATCATAGTTGGCTTTTTTAAAGTTATAATTGGTTATCCTATTATTATGTTGATTTTTATAAGGACGTATATTAAGACAAAAGTCAATCATGCTGTGGTCACTGTTGGAAAAAGGTTCTTTTATTTGTAGTCCATAAATTGAGTGTTTTCAGACAATTCAGAACAACAGAAACTCAATTCAGACAACAGAAACTACTTGATGTAGGTTTATATATAATTAAACAAGAGAAGCAGAAATTGTTATCATCCATCACCATTCCTATGCTTAGCTAGGACTATTGAGAATTATGGTTCATGACAAATGAGGGAAGCTACAAAATCTATCTTCTGAAATAGCCTTAAAGGTATGTGTTAGTGAATGCCCGGTTTCTTCCTCCAACATTTCTCAAATTACTACTCCTACTGTTCCACCACCTCAAGCATCTCAATGAGTCAGGAGCTACTTACGGATAAAGCATATGAACTTATGATCCCTGGGTTATATGTGACATATCAAGAAACGAATTATGGCCTGCTATATGACTAATAAACTTTAATTTAAAGCTTTTACGTGTGAAATTTTACAGAGAACCCAGAAGAGTGCAGAACATAGAAGGTCAGTGGCAGTTTTATATACTTAATAAGCCAGTTACAGACCTATTTAGTGTAATATGTCTAGTCTTGTTCATGAAAATGTAGGAACGCTTCATGTTGGTCTGAATTGTAAATCATGTGCAATCTTATTCAAAGTAATAAAGGGTGATTCTGGACTGTGATGGGGAATTTTCAAAAGTAGTTTTTGTAATTGCACTAGAAACATATCTAAGGAACAACAAGAATAAAATCAAAATGTTTTATGGGTGTTTTATGAATTATTTTTAATGCGAGAAGACTGAACCTAGACCCGTGATGGCGAACCTATGGCACGCGTGCCACAGGTGGCACACGGAGCCGTATCTGAGGGCACACGAGGCGTTGCCATATGTCAGCGCTGGGCAGCTAATTTCCGGCCTTCCGGAGGGTGGGGGGAGGCCGTTTTCTCCCTCCCCAGGCTTCAGGAAAGCCTCCGGAGCCTGGGGAGGGTGAAAAACAGCCCAACGGGCCTACCGGAAGTCCGGAGGCTTCAGTGAGGCCTGTGCGCATGCGCAGGGGGGGCAGCACGAGGGGGGTTGTGAACGCATGCGTGGGGGGAGGGCATTGCATTATGGATGTTGGCATGTGCGTGCGCACTATCACGCACGCGCGCACTCTTTTGGCACCCGAGCAAAAAAAGGTTAGCCATCACTGACCTAGACCATACTTGCATAGCTACTATCCGAAGTAAAGCAAGCTGACTGTCAAAGATCTGTCTGTTTTCCAGGAGGAAGTACAGCAAATCAGGAGAGTAACCTGTTATTGGTAAAAGTGAAAATTGTTTGTACTCCAGTCCACATTCTTCACAGCCGAGAAAGCTTCTACCCATACCAAAAGCCTACACCATTGTTAGAATAGACAACTGATACCTCTTTGAATGGGGGCAGCCTGCCAGCTCCATTTCAGGAACAATGAATGTGGCCTGTGCTGAAGAGATCGTCACCAGACTGACATCTTCCTTTTCCAGGCTTTGTGCTTTTAGTTAGGAAAAAAAAAAAAAAAGTTCTCTCCTCAACTCTAGTGATCAACGTGGGCAGTTCCGGAAGATACTACATTTTCATCTCATTTGAAAATGGAATTCGTACTTCTATTAGGGCTCTTACTCTCAAGGACTCCAGAGCAGGGGTGGGTTCCTCCCGGTTGGGACTGGATCGCCTGAACCATTAGCGACCCGCTGGTGACGTCACGGATCCGGTTCGGTCGGTGCCGGGCCGTGGGCACCGCCATCTTTTTTTGGGAATTTTTTACTGTTTGGAAGGTTTTTCCTCTTCTGCTGCTTGAAAAAGGGCCTTCCCGCCTGCCCCTGGGTTTATACTGACCTTTATTCCTTCGCCCAAAGCACAGCTGATCAGCTCCTCAGCTGTGTTTCGGGCTGATTGCAGCTACTGAGCATGTGTGGAAGCAACAGTGCGCGAGGGAAGGTGCACGCGTGCGAGCGGAGAAAGCGCATGCGCGCAAAACATCGCGATGCGATCCGGTGGGGAAGGTAAGTGGAACCCACCCCTACTCCAGAGGCAGATGACAAACTAGTGACTAGCACATAACTCTAGCAGGTTAGTAGACAAATAACCAGGTTATGAGTAGTATCTCATAATCTGACCTACAGCCATTCACCAAGTAAGGAGTTGGGCAGGATCTAGAGAGCAATGTTGCATCCTTTTCTGGATCACAAGTCACTGCGTGCAGTCATTCATGCACTGGTTATCTCCCAATCAGATTGCTGCAACACCCTCTATATGGGGCTACCATTAAGTGTTCGAAGCTACAACTGATACAGAATACAGTGGCACGACAGTTATGGAGGCCCGTCAGGTGCATATATGACATCACTGTTACAAGAGATGCATTGGTTTTCAGTTTGCTTCTGGGTCCAGGTTGTCATCTTTAAAGACCTCTGTGGCTTGGGACCAGGTTAGCTGAGGGACCACCTTTTTCTAAGAATTTCTACCAGTTCAATCTGACCATGCTGCAAATTGCCACCAGCCAAAGAGTCTCAACTGGTGGAAACTAGAAGATGGGCTTTTTCTGTTGTAGCCCCTGCCTTATGGAATATTCTTCCTTCAGAGATCAGAATGGTCCCAACTGGGTTTTTGGCCATCACATCAAAGAGAATTAACCCTAACATGGGTTTTTCACAGGTATTTTAATGTGGTCCATAAACAAGTCTGAACAAAAAGCTGTAACTGTTATTTATCATAGAGAACATCTAAGAATCTATCCCAGAAAGCAGTTTTGGCCCTGACTCCAAAGACTCCCTAACCCTAACTCTAAGGCTAGTTTAATATTCATTGGCAATGGGATTTTCCCATGAATTTTACTGTGCACAACAACAAGTCAGAATGAAATCCATCACTTTCCTTAGAGAACCACTAACAATTTATCCCTGAAGTAAATTTTTGCCTTTGACTCCAAGGAGTCCTAACCATAACAACCCTAAATCTAAGGCTCGTTTCATATTCATTGGCAATGGGATTTTCCCACATATTTTACTGTGGTCCACAAAGAAGTCCGACTGAAATGCTTTTCTTAAGAGAACCACTATGTATCTGTCCCCGAAATCGGTTTTAGGCCCCAACTCCAAGGTGATCAACCCTAACCATAACCTTAACTGTGGTGATAGTTTAATTTTCAATGGCAGTGGAATTTTCCCATGAATTTTACTGTGGTCCAAAAACAAGTCTGAATGAAATGCTGTCACTGTCACTTTCCTTAGAGAACCTCTAAGAATTTATCCCTGAAATCATTTTTCAGCCCATGACTCCAAGGAGACCTAACCCTAATTTTATTTTCATTGGCAATGGGATTTTCCCATATATTTTACTGTGGGCCAGAAACTAATTAATTAAATACATGCTTCCAGGAGCTCAAGATGATATCAACAGCATCCCCTCCCTCTGTTTTCCCCTGAACAATCCTTTCTTGAAGTAAGGGAGTGATTGTCTTGAAGAAGAGAGTTGTCTGAGAGAGGGTGACAAAGTCATCCGCGGAGATCCATACTGAGGGTGGATTTAAACTTAGGATTCCCTTATTCTGTTCTACTTCCTTAACTATCACTTGATACTAATACTGATTTTGGTTTGCAAATATTATATTAGAAATACAAAAAGCTATATTTCTTATCATTGTAGGATACATTGGTTTTTATTTTATTTGTGTTTAGGATTTAAAAAGTAATCATAAATTGCAAGGTTATCTAAAGTTAACATATGGAAGATTAAAAAAAAGTCACATCTCATACTCTACCAGGTGTCATATTATTATTTTCTCAGGTAAATTACAAGACTGAATTTTGCCCAATAGTAGAAAAAAGATACAATTTTCACAATATCTGATTGAGAACTTAAACTTGGATAATATGCTGAAACAGCAAAATTAATTACCATATATTCAGAGTTTGATCTCTTCAGTACTCAATAAGCCATCCTGGTTATACTAGCTTCAGTGCACCCTCTTCACTATCCTTCAGATATTCTTCCAATGCCCTTTTTTCTTCTTCAACTGTTTAGTGCACTTGCTCTTTCATGTTTTTTAAATTACTCACATCTAATCTTAATTTCTTTATTTTGCCCTTCAGTCTGATCTTTCACATTGGGATTGAATTTGGTTTTACTTTTGGTTTTCTAACTTTAGTACCCAATTCCTCCGTAACCACCCATTTTATTGTAGGCAAGCTGATTGATCTGTTCAATAGATGTTATTTTATTCCTTGCAGGAATCTTATTCACATTCTTCATTATAGGTGCCAGGTCTTTTTCGGGCCCTACTTTCAATACTGGAAGTAAGTGACTTTCTACTGCTAATTTTGCATATGCCATAGTTTTCTCTTAATTCTTTTTTT
This sequence comes from Thermophis baileyi, assembly GCA_003457575.1. Classification (NCBI taxonomy): domain Eukaryota; kingdom Metazoa; phylum Chordata; class Lepidosauria; order Squamata; family Dipsadidae; genus Thermophis; species Thermophis baileyi. Next base: position 1,102,897 of record QLTV01002664.1, read on the forward strand.
GGGGAGTCAATTTGTTGGTTTTTGAATTGCTCAACTTGGCCAGTTTGTACTGCCCAACTTCAGCCATTATGGTTACACTATTAAGCTACAACCTTGTCTATACCCTGCTGGAAATAAGAAAGTGGCCTGGCTAGTTAGATTTTTTGCTCTCTTTTTCTTGAGATTTAATCTGACTTCCTTTACGTATTTCTTTCTGGTTACATATTTCTTTCATCCATGGTTAGTTTCTCTTTTTTCTCTCTCTTTCTCATAACTGCCTATACTGGAATAGATAGAGCAATATAAAACGTGTCACTGCTATCAAAAGGGGAAAAAATCCTTCTCTAGAAATTACAAAAAGAAAAAAATAGAATTGGGCAATTCCACCAAAAATGGCAGTGGAAGTAAATTTGATGATTTAGAAATTTTTCAATTAAAAATCATTCTCAGTTGCTGTTGAAATAAAACCATAGGAAAGCATAATTTGAAAACCTCCACCAGGAATTCCCTTCTCTGAACTAAATACTCAACTGTCTATTTACAAGCACTTCAAGAAAAAGAAGCAGAATCATTGAAATAATATTTTTTATTCTCCAAGTGCATTCTTGTAGAATGAGTTCTTTATCAAGAATTACCCATTATAGCACTATACTTTGGAGTCCTTGGTGCTTTCTGAGCTTGGTAGTTTGCTTGCAGACATTTTATTACGCCACTAGGTAATATCATTAGTGCTCTGAGTGAACAACCAAGCTCAGAGAACTCCACAGGAGCTCCAAAAACTTCACAGTTCAACCTTAAGCTACATATATTTTCTTCTATTGGAACATTGTACCTGTTCTCTTAACAGTCATGATTGTCGTCATTCAGGCATGATTTTTATTAAACAATAAACAATCAAGAAGTATCCTAATCAAGGATCTACCAAGGAGAAAACCACACCCTTGACAAGGCAAGCTACTCCATATAAACAGGAAGCAAAACCCACACTCACCAGCTCTGATGTTGTTGTCTAGTTGGGTAATGAAACATCTGCAAGCAAACAACCAAGCTCAGAGAGTACCAAACACACCACAGTTGGACCTTGAGCTTTATATTCTATCAAAAGATTGCCAAGATTTACATAGTTTATTTTTGTCCCTGAGGCATCAGCAGGCACTGTTTTAAAATGGTTTGCAATTGAAGTGTGAGCTCTGATGTTTACTGCAGCATAGTCCCATTCCTTTGTATTGTCTCATCTCATTTTTGGAACTGTTTACCTTCAGAGCACAAATTCCATCACCTACTTCACCAATGGATGGAGATAAAGAAGAGAAACTTTTCTCTGAATCATAACATTTAAACACAATCAAAATATTGTTTCATTGCAATTTATTGGTGAAAGTGGTGTACATATTAGCATAGTGTCTTGATTCCCAAATAAAAGGCTCTTGCCTGATTAACTGTAACTATTATTTTATGTATTGCCTTTTACCTAGACTCAGAACTGTATAGTTTTGGGAATATTTATGACAACTCTGCAAAATAACAGTAAAACATTTTGAAGATGTCCTGCCAAGATAGGAGGAATAAGATAAATAATAGAAGTCTATCCATTTGGCCCTCAATCAACTGTCACCAACATATGCAGTTTCACTACCAGGAAATCTACTAAGACAGATTTAGATCACTATCTACTGATTCATCAATTCTGAGTCTAAATAAATCTTCAACTAGTTTAATACCAAGAATCCTGGCCAAGTAAACTTTACCTTGAGCTAAGCTTTGCTCCTGGAGACTATATAACTACATCCATATTGCTTGCTTCGCAGTAGTTCAGAAGTTGTTTACTACCACATTTTTCTGGATTTTTAAAAAACTTTCCAGGCTAGCCTTTAGCCCTACATTTCCCACCTATTTCACTTCTTTGAGACAACTAAGATTGGCTAAGTGTTGCCAGGTATTGCCAACTCCTATACAGAATTGATCCTATTTATCAGTAAAATGGCAGATAGGAAATATAATTGGCAGTAATCCTAATACTATCAGCAACATTTTTTTCTGTCATTATGATCCCAAGAATTGCTGTTGACAAGATCTGTGCATGATTGTATATTATTTGCACTTTTTCATGCAACAGGTACTCATAACTCACGAGAAAAATAAGTGGTATAAAAAAGGTCACAAGCCACAAAAAAGTGTTTAAAATTTTACAGGTCTCATTGACACAAGAAGAAAATATTTTTGAAAACATATTATTCCCCAAGTAAATGAGGTGTTTTCAGGTATTAGGTTTGAAAGTGTGCATGTTTTTCTTGAAAAAAAAAACGTAGTATCTATCCTCTTCCCTAATGAGTCATTAGTTCCTTGTATTTATTTGAGAAAAACCATGTTTTTTATCATCTCAATATGGGTCTGCTTCTAATGAATCTTCACCATAAGTTGGGAACAAGTGCTACCTTAGCCTTTCATTTATCAAATGCCAGAGCAACTGCTTTGTTCTGCTTCTACAACTCAGCAATATCTTATAATGTCTTGAAAAGCCAGAATATAGAAGGAAGGTTTTGAAGAACACTTCTGTTATTTGATAATATGCTCACCAAAGAAATGCACTTCCAAATAGGCAGATCACTTGAGTAAGACAATGCAAGCAGCAAATATAAAAATAAACCAAAAATGTAAATGCAAATTGCACATAGCCATGCTTACTAACTGTTATTAAGATAATTTTTCCTCATTTTATGACTTTTCTTGCCACATTAAGTGAATCACTGCAGTTGTTAAGTTATTAACACAGTTGTTAAGTGAATCTGGCTTCCCCATTGACTTTGCTTGTCAGAAGGTCACAAAAGGTGATCACATGATCCTGGGACACAGCAACCATCATAAGTGTGAAAAACGGTCATAAGTCACTTTTTTCAGTGGTGGTGTAACTTTGAACAGTCACTAAATGAACTGTTGTAAGTTGAGGACTACCTGTACTATGGAATTTAATAGATACAGCAGTGTCATAGCATCAAGATACAGCAGATGTATTTGCTGGAAAATATTTTGCTTCAACCAGTCATGGATCTAATTCAATTTCATACAATCCGAAGCCTCTACCTGCAGTTGATTAAAACACCATCTACCCTGTTTCCCCCAAAATAAGACATCCCCTGATAATAAGCCCAATCGGGCTTTTGAGTGCATGGCAATAAGACCAAGCGCTTATTTCAGGGTTCAAAAAAATATAAGACAGGGTCTTATTTTCGGGAAAACACGGTATATTTCTTTGGTTAGAATTTGTAGAAATAGAAAATGAACTAGCAGGAAAGTACTGGTTGAACCAAATAATGTGAAGAGAAAAGGGATATTTTTCTGGCAATAAGAGCCAGTTTGGTCTAATGGTGAAGGCACCAGATTAGAAAGCAGGAGCCTGCGAGTTCTAGTCCCGCTTATCCATGATGTAAGCCAACTGGATGACCTTGGGCCAGTCACTCTCTCTCAGCCTAACTCACCTCACAGGGTTGTTCTTGTGGGGAAAAATAAGAGAAGGAAGTGTGTTGGATATGTTTGCACCTTGAATTGTTTGCAAAAATAATAAAGGTGGGTTATAACCAACCAAACAAACAAACAAAATCTTGATAATTCAGAATCTGAAGAGAGTTTCAAGCAAGCATTATTTTCCTAAATTAGCTGTTTTGAAAGAAAGTGAATGATGAAAAAGACAATCTAATTTCTCTGAGTTAAGCAAATCTGGAGAAAATGCAAAAGCAATTATTTCATTTAATGTAACTTTAATTGCCTTAAATTGAGACTTAAAAAGATATAGTTGCTATGCTGAAGCTTATGATAATCAGATAACCATGTAAAACTTCAACAGGTCGAAAAAAAGGGTAAGGAAGGTAAAGGAGATAGGACAGATGCACATACTTTGATAAGTGCACATAGTATTATGTGTGCAAAATATTACTATGCACATGGTGGCCTAAGCAAGATCTTTACACCAAGCACAGCCAACCTTGACAATGTTAATATTATCTATTATCCAAGAAAGTCCATCCATTGGACTTACCTTCCCACATGATATGGGATTGACACTTTGTGAACTTATTGATTTCAGCTCTGAATCAATGTCATGGTGAAATAAAACAAGGAAGCCACTATAGCAAGAATCTGACTTTATTTGATTTTCAGCAAAATCGCTTCTTTTTCTTTTCTTTTTTTAAGAAAAAAAGTTTTCTTCTAAATATTACTGGCAATGGATTTGAGGAAAAAACATTTTAGCAATATATGCTGGAGTAGCTGGCTGGTTGCAACATTTGGAACACCAAAAGTTTATGCAATAGCATTAGTAAGAGAAACACCCCGTTGTATTTGTACTGTCTAGCAAAACCTCTTGCAATATAATTCTTTAGACTGAACCAGAGCCAAATACAGACCTAGAAGACACTCCCTAGAATTGTTTAATACACATAGCAAACAGTCAACAGGAAAATCCTGGCTAGCCTACAGTCCTCCAGAAAAACAAATTGTACCAAATTATGTCTATATGAGCAGATGGGAGGAAAAAAAAGAATAATGATAAAAGTATCTAGACAACTCAGAGAAGTAGTATTGATGTACTTTTATTCTTCATGCCAGGTTTGGGAGCCAGAAAACACCCCAACCCATAGGAATTGCTTATAGGGAAGATTTCATTAGTCTTTTTATGTACTGTAACATGACATCCTGGTCTCACAGAGATAAGCCTTGTGGTAGTATCCCTATTAGTGCAAATGAAATTTCAAAACTCTCATTAAGGCTGAGAATTGCATCTTCTGAGAATAGTTAACAATGAGATTTGAGTTGCTTCATTAAAAAAAAATAACTTGCCCCTTGCCTCAAAGTTAGCTGGCAATATTTATGGCTCTTTTAACTTCTATTTATTTTTAACTAGGGTTTTAATATTTGTGTGTGTGTGTGTGTGTGTGTGTGTGTGTGTGTGTGTTATGTGGTCTATCTTGAGTTCCACAGAACTGGAAGGGAAATATTTATTTATTTAAAATTACAGGCTGCCAATTTCTAGATGACACTGGGTGGTTTTTGCTGTAAAGTAAAAAAAACAAAAAACAAAAACAAAGCAAAAACAGAGAAAAAATCTTGAAAGCCTAGACAAACACAATGCCCCCCCCCCAAAAAGAAAAAACCCAAAGAAAAATTATCAGGGACTCGGTAGCTATTCTACCTACAGACCCAATAAACTGAACTAAAGCATCCTGCCAATCTTTAATATATACAATACCTTTTTTTAAGTACCGTACTTGTAATTTACATTTCCAATGGTCCAAGTAGTTATTTTTCCATCTCAGACTGTGAGATGATAGATGTGGGTGGGATGGGAGTTCTTTCCCTTGCTTATTATTTGATTTAGTGAAGTTAATATTAAGGTTTCATAGATTTAGAAGTTCATCTTATTAGGTTTTATAAGCTGCAATCTCGAAGGCAGAACAATATGGTGGAGAGAAGAAAAGCTCACATTCCTGTTACTATAATATCAATCCCATTTGATATTACTGGTCTACTGTAGTGATTAAGGCACCAGACTAGAAACCAGGAAACTGTGAGTTCTAGTCCCACTTTAGCCAGTTGAGTGACTTTGGGTCAGTCACTCTCTTTCAACCTAACACACTTCACAGGGTTGTTATTGTGGGGAAATATATGTATATGTATATATTCATTCATTCATTCTACAGGTAACAAAAACAGCAAGATATTGACATGGCTACCACAGATAAAAGTGGGTGTGAACAAATATGTAAGTGCAGGAAAAGTGGTAGAAAAAAGTGGTATTTTCAGTTAATATGACTATCTTGGTATTTCATTATATAGCAATCATGGCAGTTTCTTTTAAATATTATTTAGTCCAAGCACAATTCCACATGACAACTTCAACCTGCTTCTTTCATGTTCTAAAACTATCTGCAAATTTAACCGGCTTAAGAAATTGCTGTCCAGTTTTCAAGCTTCAGCCAACCACCAAGGCTAAGCATTCTGTCGAGATGGCAGTTACCATGATCTGCAATGGGTTGGCTTTCCCCTTCTTCTTTATCCTTGTGCTGAGAAAACGAGTGCCAATTGCTTCCCTTCCTGAGGGTGGGTTTTTGAGGATAAGTCATTTCCATTTGTGTTTGCAAATGAAAATCCAGAGTTCATAGAATTATAGAATTATATTTGAGGGGCTGCCACAAAGAAGAGGAGGTCAACGTATTTTCCAAAGCATCAGAAGGCAAGACAATATGCAATGGTTGGAAATTAACCAAAGAGAGAAGCAACCTAGAACTAAGGAGAAATTTTCTCACAGCGAGAACAATAAACTAATGGGATGGCTTGCCTTTGGAAGTTGTGGGTGCTCCATCATTGGAGGCTTTTAAAAACAGACTGGACAACCATTTGTCTGAAATGATATATGGTCTCCTGCTTGAGCAGGAGGTTAGACTAGAAGTCCTCCAAGGTCCCTTCCAACTCTGTTATTTTGTTCTGTTAAATGTAAGAGTCAGTCTCTGCTCAGTGCAAGAATTGCTTGTTCACCATGGCACCAATGGACAAGTGGGGAACAGATATTCTTGCTGTCTCTTGAGTAAGGAGGCAAAGTCTTGTCAATGTCACCCTGCATCTTGAGCTCATGCCATAAATACATTCCCCCAACATTTAACTTTGTAAGTCTCATTCGGAGAGGTTCAACAAAAGCTTTATTACTGTTGGGGATTTCTTCATCACAATTATTAGGAAGAGGTTTGGGGTTTGTTTGCTTGCTTCCTTGCTGTACCTGCCCACACATACACAGACACACAGAATATTCTTCTTCCCCTGCCCTTTCCTCTCCCTGCAGCCTTCTCTTCTTCCCCTATCAGCTACCCAGCCTTTTGTACCTCCACTGTTTCTTTGCTTTTACGTCATTAAAAGCAATGAAGCAAGAAGAAAAAGGCCCACTATTTCAGCACAGTCCTTGTTAAAACAACAAATGAAAACAAAGAAAGATCTACCATTCCACCAATTTACTAGTGGACCATGAAAGGAAGGTCCACAATTTTACTGACTGAGCAGCTCAGAACAAATGGTCATGGAGGCAGTGACCAGGCCTGGCCAATTGGAATAGAGACACTGTTTATTTTGAAATAGGGCAGAACAGATAGACTGCACAACACCAGTTTAACAGATAACAGATAAACAGAGTTGGAAGGGACCTTGCAGGTCATCTAGTCCAACCCCCTGCCCAAGCAGGAGATCCTACATCTGCCTCTACCTAGGATTGAACTCACAACCTCCTGATTGTGAGGTAAGAGCTCCACCTCTAGGCCACAGCAGCTGGTAGCTGGCAGCAAACGTTTTGCTGCAGGTAGAGTTTGCCTTTGTACTGGACTATGGGGCAGGCTGACAACATCCTGGTCTCCAGAAGTTTTAAGGGCGACACCACTATACCTTTCCTAAGGAAAAAGCTCTATACAGCCACATTGCATAAGAACAGGATATTTGTTGTCAGAAAATGTAAAGGGTATGGAGATGAAAGTTTAGCAACCAGAATAAAAGGCTACATAACTTTGTGGGAGTAGAAGAACTTAGGTTATGGTATTCAGAAGATAGTTAAGGGAAGCTTGGATGCAAATCATCCAATCATTTTTGATTCAACAGATTAAGCATGGAATCAATTACTTCCTCAAGTCACATGCATGGCATATCAACTCTTTAAGAATAATAGATGCTTAATGAACAGCATGAAAACTGTGTGCCATCCCAGTTGTTTGAGATGAACAAAAGGAAGGCATTCAATAAACCAGACCTCAGAATAGCAAAATAAAACACTCTTGGGAATGGCAAAAAAACAACTATTTTTTGTCTAGAGACAGAATGAATATGTTCTCTGAAGGATTTATCCCTCAACCGTATAGTGCAAGGATCACAGCTGTATTACATCAGTAACAACTATAGGAAAGTCCTCCAATGCAGAAAAATACCTTCCAGCTGAATACACCACCCACACTATAAAAAACTGTAGCCAGCTTCCTAACATATTGGTCATAAGAACACTCTAACCACTTCCATTCCTTTACTAGTAGACCATGAAAGAAGGAAGAGGAATCAAATATAGTTTGAGCAAGGTTGAGAACCAAATCAACTCAACTTTGAATCAGACAATTGTTTGTTGTACTTTAATTAACTACTGTATTAACTTCCTTAACAATGTGTAGTAGTCATACAAAGACATAGGCTATCTGGAGGAGACATCAGAGAATATCATTTCCAAATATACAAACAATGAATTATTAATCCACCTTGGCTTTAATCTGAAATCCCATGAATTCAAACAGCTCTCAATGGATGACTGGACTACGGGAATCTCAACAAGAGGAAACAAGTAAATCAACTCTTGCAGAAATAGTTGCCTTTATTTATTCTTTAGGATGGAAGATGAAAGTGTTACATAGCAGGGAGGTGATGGAAGATCTTGTGAGTTAGCAGTCAACAGCTATTATCATGCACACTTACTGTATTTTCCACAGGCATCAAACAATAGTTTTTAGTTCTGATCTTGACAGCTGCCCAAATTATAGCTCATTGGATTAGATATAAGGGCAATCTATAGTCTGGGTTCATTTGGCTAGAATTTCAAGGTCAGGAAAGATAATGTAGCCTTACCCTTTTACTTTTTTTACAACTGCCTTTTTTGCAGTGATGACAACCATGCTTTTCCTGCTGCAACAGCTGCACTTGCTATTTTCCTCTGAAAACACATTTCCCACAACATTTGCTACCACAACAAACTATCATTTGGAGAGATCCACTGGAGAAAGATTATGGCCAACACTCATTTTTTTTCCAAAGAATCCTGTCAGTACGGATACACAAGCAAGAACATCTTTGGACAACAGAGTATTAACGCTGCTGTCAGTGTGTGTGTGTTTTCACTGCCCCCCAGTGTTCTGCTTCATCCAGTGCTGAAAACATGTTCAATTATTTCTCCTTTTTCTCCACCTGTGAATGAGTGAAAGTGGGGTGGCATACTTCATGCTCTATGATGTTGAAAGCTCTAATCCAAAAATGTCTTATTTATTAGATTTATTTATATCAATAGAATCTTGGCAGTTAACAAAACCGATGCAATGCATACACACTATGATAGGTCCATGGTACAAAACCAAAATGTAAAAATAATAAATCAATGTCATAAAAGTGAAGCAATAATAAAAGTAGAATTGCATCACTTCATTTTCCACGGGCTCTCTGAAACATTTTGAGTTTTTTAAAAGCTTATGGAAAACCACAGATGCCAATCTCAGCTCCTGTGGGCTAATGCATTCCCACTGAGAAGAAGCACCTGTAAGCCTCAGTCTTTTTTACTTACGGAGATGGGGAATCGCTAGCCATTTCTCTTGCAATAAATGGAATATATAGTCTAGGTCTACTTTGTAATCTGTACCTTTTTTACACAAGCATGCCTGCCACTTGCTGCAGTTTTCAGTAATTGCCTTAGGCCAAAAGATACTTTTTTCCTCTTCGTGAAATGAACTGAGATTTGCCCTGATGCTGAACAAAAGGTGTTATTGCTTCATGAATGTGGTTTTCTATTAGAAATCCATAAATCTTTGACATGCAATACATAATTAACTTTACTACCATAGTACCGACAGTTAACATTTATCTTCAATTTATCTCCAATTTACACTGATGTGTCTCAAAATTCTAAGTCACCAAGAATATTTGGACATTTGCAACTGGGCTAGGACACATTCATTGATTTTTGTCCATTAACTTTCCACTTTAGAGACCATCTTAAGACATAATGAAAAGGAAAGAAAAAACATATAGCTTAAGAAAGGTCTTTCTCTGCTTGAACTTCCCTTGTTTCTCTCTTCAAAAAATGATTTATGTTGAAATAATCTGACTTTAATCTCAGACATCAGCCTTGAACATCGGGTATTTAACTTCTGTCTCAGACAGGGAAACTATTTCTATATTCATTCCTGCCATTGCATTACGTATGTGCTCTGTCAATCTTGATTTGCTGACAAAAGGACAATTTTCGCAATCTGACCAAGCCCAGAATTATATAATTCCTGAAATTCCAGCAAAACAGATTTAAATTTGGAATCCCCAGATTGACAAATTGGCACAATACAGACGTGGCTTGATTCACCTAAAAAAAGGGACCCACTGATAATGGCTGAGGAGTTACTTAAAGACAACACAATATCTATGTGGCCCAAAATGATCTCCAGACAGAAATAGGCCACGGGGGGGGGGGTGTCATATTGAAAACAAGTGCTTTGGGAACTATAGGATATATATCACAGTGAACTTGGAGAACCTGTTATGGCAAAAGCTAAGGGAAATAATACTTTTGAAATTATGTTACAGGCATGTGGAGATGCTTTTGTCAAAAAGAAAAAGAAAAAGAAATTTCATTTTATCTTTCCTCTCCCCGTATAAGACAATCTAAGAGGTGTGAGATGGAGAGCAGAAAATATTGTCCACAAATATAAACATAGATACGTGTATGTAGGGTTTCCAAAGAGAGATGAATTATGGGATAAATGGTGTTTGATCCTCAGAAATGGGTGCCCCCAGCTTCTCCCGTTGCTTACTCTGTACAAATTCTTCATTTTCTGAAGCATTTTTTCTTAAAGCTGGAACCACCATCCTGCATAAATTGTCCCATCAGAATTCCATAGCAGTTTGTTCCTGAACAGAGCCAATTCTGCAGGCATGAAATACTTAGAGGTTGCCTATTTTCAGTTTCAGAAGGGTCATATTAAGGCTGATATTGCGATCGCCATACATTTCTCCATGCCGCTTTCTGCTATTCTCACAAAGCTCACTGTGGAGTGGCATAAATCACTGACAACTGTAAGACATCTTTTCTTCCTTTCAAAAGGCATAAAGCACCCTATTTTCTTGTAGGAGAAATGGCTGTTTGGCTATCTGAAAAGTGATGTCTACCAAAACATACAGTAGCTAGGAAACAACTGCCAAAACAGAAATAGGAAAGCATCAGGTTTACTTGTATTAGGAACAGTTGACAGGAGGGCACTAGCTTTCTTTTTAAAACAGGCAGATTCTGCCATTCTTTTGAAAACTGCAAAAAGTTGTAATTTTTCTAAAAGCCACATTATTTTCTTCCAAGGGTAACACCACAAGATTGAGAATTCCTCATTTTCCAAACAACCAAAGACACCAGCAGTAAGCCAGAACTGAGCATGAGATCCCTACACTCTGAAAGGAGTGTCTTTTCTCTTTCTTGGGTATAAAGTGTACAAGTTTCCATAAGAGGGTCTGACACATCAGAGGCAATTGTGTTTATATCATGTACTATTAGGTTCCTCAATAGCAGAATTATATAGAAGTAGTTCTCAACTTATGACTGATCATTTAACAACTGTTTGGAGTAACCTCATGCGTTTTTGCCCATAAAGCACTTCTGGCTGTCATAAAATGTTGCACTGCCCCCCTCCCCCCAGGCAGTCACATGACTGTATTTTGAGTGATTGGCAACTGGCTCATATTTACAAACAGTTGCAGTGTCCCACAGTCACATCTCTGTGATTTGTGAGATTTTTTTTGCTGGTTTACGGTGGTTTGGGTTTTTTTGCCAATTTCTAGCAAAAAAATGCCCACTCGGGAGAATGAATTTATTTAATAATTCCCTTAACCATGATTCCCTTAACCATGTGACTTGTATTTACAACTGCCTGATTCACTTAGTAACCAGTGTAAAAACAGTCACAAAATCAGGTCCAGTCATATGGATGCCTCAACTTATGAACGCCTCAACTTACAATTCTGTTCCCAAATACGGTCATAATTCGAGGATTACCTGTCTTAGAAACAAAAACATGCTGGTAGTAGTTTCAATGCATTTGTAATATAAGGGAATGTGGAAGGAAAATAGATGTTGTTTGGAAACATGTTAAGAGAAATATTTCAATACACTCCATCCCTTTAGATTTATATCATATGTCAAAGAGAGAGACTCCAGTTTGGACCTCACTGCCAAGTTTGAAATAACCTTGGATTAAGAAGGAACAGAAAAAGAACATTAGATTATTTCCTTTTTCAATCCTTTAAACACCCATGGCATGCTGTGAGGAACAGATCTAGCATTCTAGCCCTTTGCCAAAAAAAGTAAATTTTTCCTTTCAGTGCCTTAGCAAAGAACCAGAAGTCACTGAAAACACCCCATAACAGCAGTAGACCAGGAACATGAATCAAATTCCCACCAGCAGCAAAGTATATTTTGTGACGGGCGACGCAAGGAACCAACTCTTTGAAAAAATTTGAAAGTCTTTGAAACTCTTCCTGTGTGACTTTGTTTGAAAAGTGGGACATGCTCCAGTGCAGCAACATCCATGTAGTATTTCACCACGGGGACAAATATTATGGTACGGCCTTGGTTGAATGTGCTGAACATGAAACTGTCTTTTAAGGGTTGTTCAGGAACTTCATCTTCTCCCAAAAGTAACAGCCTGGTTTTTAATAAGGATTCATTCTTGAGAACATTCTGTATCTTTGCAAGCAGCGATGTTCTAAGATTAAGCCTTTCCCCAGCTCAACTGAGAGTGCTCATACGACTTTTATGAAAACCTGGAATTAACAACATACTCTGAGGTTCTCCTCTGGAAGCAGCTCTCAGTAGACGACAAATAAGAGTTAGACTGTAGCAGAACCAAAACAATTCACTTGTCACTGCCCCAAAATAGTGCAGAGAACCCCACTTTTATTTTCTATCTACAGCTGCTTATTCTAATCATATGCAGCGGTGGGTTGCTCCCGGTTCGGACAGGTTCTTAGAACCGGTAGTGGCATTGGCGGGAGCCTCCACCCACCCGCCCGAGACGCTTCTGCGCATACACAGAAGCATCGCGCGAGCGAGCGCGAACCAGTAGTAAAGGGTTTTAGAACCCACTACTGATCATATGGCAATGCGAATTATTGAGCTGAGTGGCCCCTGTATTTTCTATTGCATCAATTTTGGCTATTTAAAAAAACGTACTGTTTTTATATCATCCTTCTATTACTAGCACTTAGTTTACTATTATCAATAACTTAGTAAATCTGTCATCTGAGTTGTACAGGTAGTCCTTGATTTATGACTGGTTGCTTAGCAACTTTCAAAGTTGCCACCTGCACCAGAGTCAGGTGATTAAATGCTCAGCAACTGGCCAGCATTTACAGATGTTTCCAGCATCCAACAATTAGGTGACCACAATTTCTTTTCTTTCTTTTACTGGAAATCAATGTTTATTTCCAGTTTCTGGCAAAAAACAACAACAAGCGCCTTTTGCAGAAAATGGATTTGCTTAATGACCATGATGTTTGCTTAACAACTAGTGCAAAAAAGGTTATAAAATTAGGTGCAGTCCTGTGGTGACCTGCTTAACACTGCTGGCATGCCTTACAACCATAATTGAATTATGGTTGTAAGTCAAGGACTACCTATATTATCAAACAATTCAGTATTTATGTATTTAGAGTCAAAATCTAGAATATACAGGTTTTTCAAACCACCATTCTTCCTGGCTGCAAGAGAGCAAAGGTTTCTACTTTCTAATTTTATATGGAACTCCGGACACTATTTTAAAAGGCGCCATTCAAGATACATTAAAGTTTACAATTCAACTTCAAGCTTTATTTCCAGCAATTCACACCTCAAATGAATAATATTTATAAAGTTGATTTTCAATGCTTCTATACTTTCAGTTGTTTGCAATAAAAGAAAAATATGATTACTGTTAAAAAATCCAGAAAGGAAGGTAATATTTTAATTACAGGTCAATGTGAACTCTAAATTAATTTTCAATGTGCATACACTTAAGATGAAATCTCCAAAACTTTACTACATTGCTCATGCTAAATGGGTGATAATTGTTGTAGCTAATATTATTCCACCTGCAATTGCTAGATCTCATTAAACATGGGGCCAAAAGATTTTGATGCAGTGAGAATTACTACAGGATAATTTTGCAATTTATATTTGTTGTTATGCAGCTTTAATTTACAGCAATTTATAGATTTCACTTACAGCAGCTCATAACAGGGGAACAAAGTAATGCTCCCCAGAGAAGAAAAGATCTATATTTGTACCAGCTAGGAAAACCAACTTCCTTTTTCTCTTTTAAAACCTTAAAGAAAGAAAAAACAAGTTCTCATTTATATATAATTTGTCTTTTCTTCCCTTTCCCCAGCCTCTGTATTTATGTTTCAACCAGTCAATGCAACTTTTAACCAGTCTAGCATATTGAATGCCAGGCTCTGGCTAGGAATAACCCCCTAGAGCAAATACATTCCAGGCTGACTCCAGACAAAGTCATGCTTAGTGTGTATTGATTTAAGTCCATGGGAAAAGTTAATCATCACTAAAGTCCCACTGGTTTCATTGGCTCTAACTTTAAGCATCACTTGGCCCGAATTCAACCTATTGTTTGTAATGCAGTGGTATAATATATATATTTTTAAGTGTATAGCACATTTTTTTCCCCTCAGAGTCACAGGGCACTTTTTCTGGGGTAAAATTCATTTGACATTTATTAATTTTAAAGTTCAAACCTCTTTGAAAGTAAAGCTACATAAAATCTGATGAAATATATATTTCAGTTTGCAATTTTGATCTTCTTTGTTCCTGACTAGAAAGTCATAGTTAATTTATAGCTGAAATGCTGTCCCTAACCATAGTTGATAATCCAAGAAAATCTGAAAAATTGTCTTATCTTAACAAGAATTTGGGGTGGGAGGGGGAATAAGCTCCCCTCTGTATATTCTCATGTTGCAGTCAAATATCTTATCCTCTTAAGGTTTCCTTCAAGAGATAAACCCACCCCCGTGAAAGTGCTGCATTTTAGGAATACAGAATGGAGCCTATTGTTCACTTTCTTTATCTACAGGTAGTCCTCAACTTATGACAAAAATTGGGAAATGAATTTTGAGCATTAAGTAAAGTGGAAATCAAGGAACTCATCATGTGACCAGATCCAATTTTATGACCATTTTTACTACGTTGTTAAGCAAAACAGGCTTACCCTGGTGACTTTGCTTATTGGAAGTTGGCTGGGAAAGTAGCAAATTGTGATCATGTAGCCACAAAATGCTGCAGTTTGGTCGTAAACATGATCACATGGCTGTGGAGTGGTGCAAGAGTTGCAACTTCAAGGTCAGATCACTTTTCTCAGTGCCATTGTAATTCCAAACCATCATTAAATGAATAGTTCTCAATAAGGATGAACCTATACTTCTATCTGAACCAAATTCAGACACGAATGAAGGAGAATATATGTGTCCTGGGATAATGTTGCAGGATCCAATCTGAGTCGGTCACTGGACCAGAGATTTTGTCTTCCGAGATTTTGGATTCGTGCTGGACCCCCTCTTCAGGGAACTTCTCTCTAGCTAGAGAGAAGTTCCCTGGAGATGGACTCCAGCATGAGTCCAAAAGCTCGGAAGACAAAACCTCTGGTCCCGGTTACTGACCCAGATTGGATCCTGCAAATTCAGTTAGCTCAGTGGTTCTCAACCTGTGAGTTGCGACCCCTTTGGGGGTCGAACGACCCTTTCATAGGGGTCGCCTAAGCACGCGCTAGCCCACCATCTTGGTGCCACGCCCCCTTTGTCACCTCATCGTGTGTGGGGCGGGGGTCACGGTGGCGGGGCGGGGGTCGCGGCATTAGGAAGGTTGAGAACCACTGAGTTAGCTCTTTTTCCTGACAGTATATACACCCAGAAAGGTTGTGTATGTTGTGTTGACTGCCACTATCTGATGTATGGAATCATGTGGCCCAGCTTTTCTCCTCCTCAGACAAAAGCTGAGCAATTATCTGTGTTTAGGTGGACTAATGAAAAGCTATCACACATCCATTTTCTTTGGTCCACAACTTTTTTTCATATCCCTACATCCCATTATTATTCCACATGAAAATAATGTAATGGTACTTTGAATTTATTGCCAAGATAACAGTATAATCTTTGCTCTTCATTTTTATCCCCGGTGATGGTCCTGCTCAGGGCAAGTATGTTTTTATTAATGCCAGCCTTGCTATATTTCATTATAACATTTCACTGATTTGGATGACTAGAAAAGTGTTTTAGGAAGGTTATATCCCATCTCTCCATGAACAAATGTTGGTTCCATCTCTGAGACAGAGAACCAGAATTGTATAATAATGATTGTACAAGCTTAATGTTTAGAATGGGTTATGCTAAGAGATACCTACTGTAATTTTCTATGTCAGGTACCCTCATTGAAAAGCATATTTATTTTATTTTATTTAGTTTCACATTTGGACCCTACAGAAGGAAGTAAAAACTAATCACTAATCAAAACTAATGAAAGCATTTTTCCTTTACCTTTGATGTGAAGTTTATATTTGCTTAGAATAGGAAGTGTTAGGTGTATAAAAGCTAACATTTCATATGATTCCATTCCTATGAAAAGAAACATCTAAATATTTATGTAGCAATAATTTATAACAGGCTTCCCTAAAATTCGAGACAAGATTAATCTGGTTGTTGCGAGACTGAGATGAAATCCGGGAGACTTTCCTAAATACAGCTAAAGATAGTCCACAAAGCAGAATTTCCACATAAAATGAGGATTAGGGATTTGTCTCATGTTAAAAAAATATCTTGCTTGAATATGACACTTAATTTTGCAGAATGGAATACACAAGATACACAACAAGAATAAATACTTCGTAAAGAGGGAAAACCCAAAAAAGGATGTGTTAAATTTTTGCCTGCACTGATGCAAAAGGAACTTCTAATTACCAAATATCCTTTATTCTATGGGATAGATGATATTTCAACAATACAACTATAGTTGCAAAACATTTCAATACCACACTTTCCTTATTTCAGGTCAACTGTTGACACTGCTCCCCTTTTAAGTGGAAACTTCAGTACCTGGTTTGATTCTAACTTGTAGTCTTTAATGTCTAATGATAATTTACCCTCAAACTGTAGTACATCCTACTGACTTGTGCACTGTATTTTCGATGAAGCCATGCTTGAGAAGTTTCTTTGTCATGGATGACATTAAACTAGAACAACTCCCGTATTTTGATTTTATTTCCCGTTTTTCCTCTTTATTATTATTTTTTTCACTTCCTGACAGCATGGATGTAGTTTTCTTTGCAATAATATGGAAGTGATTTCCCATGGTTTTATTTCATTTTTTTTTCTAGTCTAGCCTGGGTTTTTCTAGTGGGGTCTCATTCATGTACTGATCAGCTCTGACCTGCTTAGCTTTTTCTAGATGCCTCGGGAAGAAGAAGAGGGGGGGAGGGGGAAAAATAGAAGTTGTAATAGTAGTATTACAAGTTGAAATAGAAGAATTAGTTCAATCCACACCCATTTTCAATGAGAGAAGGAAAATAAAAACGAATATATTGCATTGTGACATCTGCGTATAATGTGAAGATGGTAAGGATCAGACTCATAGATGTTACATGGTCTATTTTGCAGAATAGATATCTCCCACTTTTTTCTTCTTCTTCTTCTGTTCAATTGTTCCCAGTTCTCAGACACTGCCTGGGCAAGTCCCTGCAGTTTCCTTGGCAAGGTTTTTCAGAAATGGTTTGACACTGCCTCCTTCATAGGGCTGAGACAAAGTGATTGGACAAGTCACCCAGATGGCTTTGTACCTAAGGGGGGGGGAGGGCTAGAACTCACGGACTCATAGTTTCTAGTCTGATGTCTTAAATGCTACACCAAACTGGCTGTCTAACTTTGCCATTTTATTTAACACCAAAACTGTCCCACACATTAATAGCAATGTGAAGAGATATGCAGATGTTGTTCCTTTTCTGCAGTGTTTCTTGGGACTGTAAGACGCTGTATGATCACATGGTTTTTCAAGACAGCTATAAATCTGTGAAATTGTGAGATATTTCCGATGTTGAAAAACATAAAATCCATGTACTGTCATTAGTGTTGTATTTATCATGGGGGAGGCGTGATAGGGCAGGGGAGGCCCAAGTGTGTGAGACCCAGCAAAGCAGGAAGCGGGTCCAAGGACTATGGGGACTCAACCAGGTGACAGGTAAGCCCAAAGGATTCAATGATGTGGGATGGGGGAACAATAGGCAAGTGGGGGCAGTGTCCCTGTGGTCAATCGTAAGGGTAGGTGTATTGCCAAGCACGCAAAATTTGATCATGTGACCGTGGGAGCAATGCAACAGCTGCAACATTGGTCCAGTTCATAAGGCCTTTCACTCAGTGCTGTCATAATTTCAAATGGTTGCTGAATGAATAACTACTTGTATACTGTACATACAGTGCAAACCTTTGAAGCAATGTGCTTCAAACATGAGGGAGCACATACAAAGCTCTTTTTTCCCTACTCTGTATAGCAACCATATATTTTTCCAAATCCATGTTACTGTTTTGGAAATAAGTGTCCCCATAAGCATGTATACCACTTTGCTATGCTGAAATCTAGGAAAAGAAGCATATGCTTTAATGATTCACAAGTACTGTTTCGTATGTACTCCCTCATGTATAAAAAAATTGCTGAAAGATTTTGCATGATCCTACCTGCAACTTCTTCCATCACTTTGATGTGCTAATCCCTTCATTAATTTACCTGCCTTGCAGCAAACAGAACTTCTGTTTCCCCATTTTTTGTAATGGGGAAGTGGTGAAATCTTTTAACTTTCCAGGGAAAAACAAAAACTGCTTCTGGGCCTGCAAAAAGCTAAGAGAGATGATTACAGATGAACTGTGAACCCAAGGAGAAAGGAAAGAAAGGAATTAAAGGATTCCGAAGTTTTTAAGCTCTGTCCATTATGGTGCAAAACTCTATGAAAACGTTCCTAAATTCTTTTTTAACCAGTTATTTCAAGCTCTTTTTCATTTGCTTAGAACTTCTGAACTATAAGTTTGCTCTCCCCATGAGTTATCCTCTCAAAAATGATTTATATTTTTTGTTTAAGAACATCCAAATTATTTGGTCACTTGAGAACTGAAAAGGAAATACATAAAATTTAAGCACTAAATATTTCCAGGTCTGACTCTAAACAGGAAATCAGTAAAATGTCACATAATTATTATGGCTGTTTTAGGTGCAGCAGATTTAGCTAAGCTTGATTTATGCTGAATATTTTCATAATTTCATAACTACTTGCATATTTACATGCATAGCAACCCAGAAAATGTTAACATTCAATTCTTAGACATCCAAATGCAAGATACAAAACAAATAAAGCCTTCCTTGAATTGAGTTTGACTCCCGATGGCTGTATGGATATGGCCAGTCAGTTTTCTTAGCAATAGCAATAGCACTTAGACTTATGTACAGCTTTACAGTGCTTCACAACCGTCTCTAAGCGGTTTACAGAATCAACATATTGCCCCCAACAACTTGGGTCCTCATTTTACCCACCTCAGAAGGATGGAAGGCTGAGTCAACCTTGAGCCTGGTGGGATTTGAACTGCCAAATTGCAGGCAGCTGGCAGTCAGCAGAAGTAGCCTGCAGTACTGCATTCTAACCTCTGCGCCACCTAGGCTCTTAGAAACTATATGGAAGTTGCTTGCCACTGCCTTCTTCTCGAATCCTTTTTTGATTTCTCAAAAAAGGACTTCTTGGACTTCTTCACAGCCTTGAATTTAAGTTCTAAAGGGATCTGGTCCTGCTTAGCTTTTCAACCAAAGTTGGCTAGTTGTTACCACCTGCTATGATGCAGAATGCAGGTAGTCATCAACTTACAACCATTTATTTAGTGATTGTTCAAAGTTAGAGCTGGACTGATAAAAGTGACTGAGAGCTTATCCTCGCATGACACATAATCACATGACACGGGGGGTGTCATGTGATTACCATTTGAGACCTTCCCAGCGAACGTCTGACAAGCAAAGTTAATGGGTGAAGCAGGATTCACTTAACAACCACATGATTCACTTAACAACTGCAGCGATTTGCAAAAATGGTTGTAAAATGGGGTGATTCACTTAACAACCACCTTACTTAGCAGCAGAAATTCTGGTGCCAATTGTGGTAGCAGGTTAAGGACTGCCTGTAAGTAACTTATCCAAATACAATTCGTTTTCTTGTTGAATTAACTTGTCCTTCGGGAGTTGGGCGGCATATAAATTTTATAAAATAAATAAAATAAATAAATAAAATGTTAATAGCTATGAGTGCATAAATTTAATTATCATTTGCTGTGCAATTAAGATATTTGGGCTTTCAAGGATGAGTGGAAATTTAAAAAAGGGAGGATAAATTCAAAATATCAGCCCCTTTGGGATAGGCTGCTCCACTGAGGTCAGCTCTGTTCAAAATGGCTTTCAGTATGGTTGCTTTGCTCCTTCGTTCTTATTGTCTACATTCAATTCCTAATCCCCTTTAGTTTTGGGAGGAAACAAAGTAAGACATACAAAATCCACCAGTTTGAGAATGGAATATTTTGTAGAACTGCAGACTGTACTGAATCTCTTCTGGTATGTACCACTCCGGCAGGCAGTTTTAAAAAATTTCCAGAAGTAAATCCTCTGAATCAGAAGAGGTTCAGAATGTCCCATACCTAGAGTTTTGGCAAGAAGCAGGCTTGTTTCCTAGTCAGGTACCCAAGGGCAGCTCAAACAATTTCTGGTTTACTTCTGGAAACTAGTAAACTGACTGCTAGAATGGCATGGTCCAGGAAAAGTTTAGCACAAATCAAGATGGAAAATAGAACATTTTCAAAACATTCTGTCCCAAAATTGTACAGAG
The DNA here is from genome assembly GCA_003457575.1 of Thermophis baileyi. Classification (NCBI taxonomy): domain Eukaryota; kingdom Metazoa; phylum Chordata; class Lepidosauria; order Squamata; family Dipsadidae; genus Thermophis; species Thermophis baileyi. Next base: position 1,123,569 of record QLTV01002664.1, read on the forward strand.
AATGTCTGGTAAGAGAACAGAGCATATCACTTTCTTTGGCAAAAAAATGAGAGTTGAGATAAATGATTTTATTCTGGGAAGAGATTGGAAATCTAGAGAAAGGCAGATAATCAGGTTGTCTACAATGACCAGCCAAGAAGCACAGTTATTTTATGGATTGTACAAGAAAGTGTTTGGCTACTCTTCATACTGTTATGTTTTCTCTACCTTTGATGTTAGAGGAAAGGAGGAGGGTTTTCTAAACAAATAAAACTAGTGTGTAAGTGAAGCTTACCATTGGTGAAGGTGTTCACATAATATCTTCGCCCTTGAGGAGACATATAACTTTGCCAGCCAGGTGGAAGATGACCATTTTGAGAATCTTCTCCAACTTGAGGAATGACCTTCCTAGGTTTCTGTTGAAAGAATGACAGAAAAAGCAAGATTTTTCAGAGAATCTTCAAAAGAGTTTATAGAAGAGGTTATAGAATGAAATTCAAACACACCCTTAAAATTTCCTGGGAACAGAATATAGCAGTTTGAACACTCAATACTTTTTAGATTCCAAACATCCCAATTATCTTACCATCTACAGCTTGGGAAATCTATTCAGGCCTTTCATAAAAGAAACATTCTGAGGGAACAGGGAAGATAATGGAATGTTGTGGAACCTGTACTGTAGCAATTCAACAATATTATTGCTTATGGTGGCTGGAAAAGAAACATACTTCATGCCCTGCCTGAAAGGCAAATTCATACACTGTCTATGGTTATACTATCCTTATGCATCAACAGTGTTGGTAAAATCCACCAACTGGATGAGTTTTAGCAACCAAATGCTGTCCCTATAAAACCATTCTGCAGAATTCAGGGACCAACAGTAATATAAATATTTTGCTGGTGACATTCATCCTAAACTGTTTGTTAGGTTAGATACAATGAAACTGGCTCACGTCTTTCCAAATCAACCAAAACTATTGTTCAAGCATTCCTAAAACAACAACACAAGTACCATCTTGCAGATTCACAATTTAAAACAAGTGAAGCTCAAGATTGTCACTTTGCTTCTATCCACCTAACACTTTAGGATCAGGAAAATACTCAAGCTCCTCAGAGCATATTGCTACATTCTCAAGACATAATTCGTCATATATTGTCCAACAGAGACTTCTACTATGGTCATTGAAATATACAAACATTGAGATATAGATGGCAGATTTGAGAAAGGAAGAGGCAGGGAGTGATAGAAGAAATAGGATGTGAACTCAGTTGTATCAGAAGCAAGGGAATCTGTGGGGATAGCAAAGCACTTGAACCTTAAGATTATATATAATAATATTCAGTCAACAGAAGAATGGATATAGCTGATGTGTCAGTTATATATCTTCCTGCAGCTTCTTGAACAACCAAATCTGCTCTGCAGGCAGAGGTGGGAACAGTGGGATCATCCAGGTCAGAAAGGTACACAGGATACTGCATTAGAGAAGATAGCAAGGACAATTCTCATGGCAGAAGCAGACTTCTACTCAAGCTAATGCCACGTATAGTCCCAGTACCAAAGCATTGCGAAAATCATCATCTATGTGACAAAAGAAGAAATACAATTAGGGGATCCAATATATACAAGTGGAGCCAACAGCCTTTTTTTCAAATCCACAATCATCATTCCCATTATTGCAATTATACAATATAAGTGCATACCGCACCCGGTAACAAGGGGACAAAGTGCCATGCGAAAGAAAGCAGCCTTGTGGATTCTCTTACCAGGCTGCATGGAATGGGGTGGAGAAAACAAACCAATCAGACTTCCAGCTCATCATCTTACAACGTCCCTATGCAATTGCAGTAGAAGAAACAACAAGTTGCAAAGCAGAAACATGGCTGGGCATTGCTCCAAGTTGATTACAAGCAGCTGTGCATTAATAGCTTTTGGCTGTGTCCATTACAGCTGGGAGACTTGGGGCCAGCTCTTCTCTGACCAGCAACAGTACTACTCCAGCTCTAAGAGTGAGCTGCAGGGAAAGAAAGGCATAATACTAAGGCCCTTAAGTCTCATTATCACAGTAGCCTAACAGTATTACTCATTAGAATGGTATGTGCTGCACATGACTCAGTTCTGCTCTTATGCACAATACTGCTGTTCATTACCAGGTGTTCAAGACTCCATATAAGTCAGGCATTCATGAAAGATTCCACTAGGTCACCACGACCATGGATATATTCCACTGTCTTAGGGCTTCCCTGGTGGAAGTAGGATCTCTTCTTTCCCATAAGCAGAACCCACCTTTGGAATCTGAACTCCTGGCAATGATTTGGTTTCTTTACTTCAACTGGAATGTGCTAATGCTATAGGTTCATGCTCCTTTCATAAACAGATTGGCAGAACTGAAGCAGGCAGAACAGGTATATGGGATGCTCTTGAAGAATGAGCCACAATGAAGAATTTCAAGACTTTCCACCAGTGAGGATAGAGAGAAAGAGAGATTAAAAGTTAGATTTTAATAAAGTTCATTAGCTTCTGTTTTCATTTTACATCTATGGCTTGATCTTACTTAGTAAGCTAAATGACTGCCTCTTCTAACTACCTCTAATATATAAGAAACTTTACAAGTAAAATATTTGGTCCATCCGGTTCAGCATTGCATACAGTACATTGACTAGCAATTGCTCCCCCAGGATACACTGGATACATACCTTACATTCTGTGCTAAGGTCACTTCAACATTATTACTATTTTAATTTCTCTAAACCTCAGAAACATTTTGATCAGACTTCAGTGGAAAGTGCAGGCAGGCAAGAAGTAATGAAAACAAGGGGAATTTGACAAAATAATTATCTGCTTATTTTTTGCCTGAGCTACTGAAGGGGAGTTGCAGAGCTCTCAAGCTACCATTTTCTTTTAAGGACCCAAAACTTGGGAGCTGGGAAGAAGGGTGAGAAAGAATTCCTTCATTTAAAAAGTTCCTTTCAAATGAAGCTACTCTACCTCAAAGAAACAACCCCACCCAGTTTCATGGTGGTTTCAACTATACAAGGCTGAGTCAAAAATGCTGTAAATCAGGTTAGCCACATTCCAACATTGCTGGTATTGTGGAAATACACAGGTCCAGGGTAGTCTGCAACCTGTCACAAAAGACCCGTGTGGAAATTCCATAACAAACTCTTCAGTTTTTACTTCAACGTGGCTGCTGGACACTCTTCCATGCACGCAATACACACAACATTGTTTTGGAAGACAGGATTTGTTTTCTCTTTCCCTAGCCAAATAGCAACGGAAAGGAAATATTGGCTGCATGGGTAGAGCGGAGGATGGGCAGAGAGGGAAGAGATAATATATATAAAAAATGAATTTGTGATCCTACCTCACTGCCATTTTTACAGAGAAACTCTGAACTTATGGACATTTGATTGGGTATTAAACCAAAAGCAAGGTTTTTGAGTATTCAGTTCATTCAGATGGTTACTAGTCATTGGGTGATAGACTTTACGTTATAAGCAAGGTTTTTGGAAGATGTCATGCTAATGTTATGTGAGTGCTCTAGCTGCCTCTTGTTTTCTACATATTTTTAACTGGTTTTAACTTCTGTAGCAATTTGTACAGTTACTTGATGGAATACTTGTACCTTCAGGAACTGGTTGGAAACTTGCCTGTAGAGCTTATATACGCATTACACAAGGAGAAACTTTTCATGTACAGACTTCTCCCTCGAGAAATGTATTTAGCATTGTTGTTGCTGTTGTTGTTACTATCATTAATGCCTAAAGATGTTTCTCTAGAGACTTTTTTTTTTGCTTAATTATTGTTCTTGATCTATTTTGGAATATTATCTGACTAATTTTAGGCTAATGTTTCACTATATTTTATACTGCTTCTCAGCTTTCAAGGATTATTATGAAGATTTGTGGCTATAGTTACTGTTTTGGTTGTTATTGTACTATTAATTTTTAAATGATGAGCTACTGTGACAGAACTCTCGTATTAAAATGTCTGTAATAAATATTCACATAGAAATGTTCCTCAAGATGAGAGCTAATTTAGTTTAGTGGTTAAAATGCTGAACTAGAAACTGAGAGACTATGAATTCCAGTCCTCTTTCTGGCACAGAAACCATCTGGATGACTTTGGGCCACCTGTTCCCTGACTCCCTCAGCCCAACCCACCTCACAGGGTTATTGTTGTGGGGAGGGTGCATTATGTATGCCACCATCAATTATATAAAGAACCAAAGATATAAATCAAATAAATATACACTGGAGGGGATGAGGATTGCAGAGGAATACTCAGGTTTATGGTACTATAACAATTTGACATTAAGCAAACCTCTTTGAGTTGATAAGAAGAGTCCACCCCCCCCCCCATTCCCTAAAGTCCTTAATTAAATATCTGGGATTTATGGACAACTGGAAGAATTAGGCTTTCTTTCCTGAAACCAAGCAGGTGGGATAGTACAGGACACTTAATAGAGTACCCTTAAGTCCTCTTCCATTTTCTGTCAACAGAAAATGTGATTGGCCAGTGGGAGGAAAATGAACAATAATAATGCTGAATTTGGAACCTCTTGTGATAAGGTCATCATTCCATCCATATTCTAGAATCCCAGCAGTGTATTTGCAAGCAGTCACAGCTGCATGACAGTCTATAACTGTATAATCAAGTCTAAAAAAGCTACAGCACTGTCCAGTTAGAATCACGAAAATAAATCTGTCAGTAATTCAGTAATTGCAATTTTGCACCCTCTCTTAGCACCCATCTGTGTACATCTGTCTATGCAAAAAGTGAACAATTTAGCTTTCTGCAGAAAGACTCATTTCTATACATATCCAATCTGTCCATATGCTGCTTTCCATAACAGCATCATGTGGGGCTGCTACTTTTTGCCAAGAAATTAAACTATACATCAGCCAGCTTGAAGAAAATAATTGGTGTTCCAAGGAGGGCTATAGAAGTGTAGAACTTAAAAAAACAAACTTGTGGAAGGTTTCTGTTTCAAGCAGAATCCAAGCAAATACACAACACGTGTACTGTTGAACAGAGTCTGTGACTTTTAGAAGATGCTCAGCTGTTGACAAAAACAGACTGTTACTGCAAGTCTCTTTCTTCTATTCAAGTATACAAGAAAATATCATCTCACAAGATGAAGAGAAGAACAATCATCACTATGACAACATGTTATACACTATTTTTTAAAAAAATTACAACTACAGGGGGGGGAATATAGGGCTGTTGCTTATATGGTTTCTCTTTAAAAAGTTATTCTTCGATGAACATTATCAGTCAATCCTAAAAATGTAGCCGAGATGTTTCTGGACTCAAATGAGCCTGGGAATTACTCTTATCTACAAGATTTATTTACTACTCACTATGTAGATCCTGGCTGAGGTTATCCAGCAGTATTGGTGAAGTATTGGAAATGTACATTGAGACTTCGTATCCTGAATGTAAAAACAACTTTGGAGGACATAATGATTCATTTATCTCCCTTACATACATCAGTGCTTTCATTTAATATGCACCCAGAAAGAATATTTCAATTAGAGGCAAAAACTGGGAATAGCACATTCTACAGGAATTGATTACAATTCTACTGTGGAATGTTCACATATAATTGCTAAGTTGTTTGTTTGTTTGTTTGTTTGTTTGTTTGTTTATCACATTTGGAAGCCACCCATCTCCTTCACAGAGCAAATTGGTGCAACTCTCACAGAGAGCTTCTCCAATAGTTCTTGGAAACAGCCTGATTAGGTCATAAGCACAAATCTCTATTAAAAAAATACACAGGATGCCTAAGAGTTGAATATCAGGACAACTCCCTTGTCACCTCTCCCTCAAAATAGCCCTTGAATTGTGCATCAAAGAGGCGGCGAGGAATTTGTCCATTAAGTAATAATGTTTAGAATAAAATGAGAGAACGATGTGTGCCAAAAGTATTGTTTATAACAATTGGATATATAAACACTGAGATCCTCACAGCGAGTCCCAGAAGATGAACTAGCTATTGTAAATGCAGTCCGATAATGCCTATTCCTGCACACAGTGCATACTTCATGAAGAAATGGATTGTGAATCTACTATGTAGAACAGAAAATGAGATTCTTCTGTTGTTTGTAACAGTCATTTTTTTTTGCAGTTTTCTGTGTGGAGGTCTAACAGTGTTTCCTCTGTTCTTTGCATATTAGTAGAATTCTGGGGCGGGAGGGGGTTAGGGAGCGTGGATATGATATGGGTGTTTTGCATGAACAATGCTGCTATCGCATATTTTAAAAGTCAGTTAGCTGTTTCTGACACAATCTGTTTTAAAAAGATACAGAATATTGCCCTCCCACCATCAATCTCAACCGTCAGGATTTCGCTCTAGGAGTCCAAGGACATATTTTGCTTTAATCATACTCAGCAGCTTCCTGCCAACCCACAAATTTGCCCCAATTTGTTATATGTTCCCAAACACAAAGAATTCACTCTCCCACACAATCCCAACATTTTTTTCATCGTCATTATTTAGCAAGATCTTTAGCTTGTTTTACAAAGCCTATGTCTACTTTTTTCAGCAATGCTTAGACAGCTCTTTATAACCGTTTAATGGACACTGTACTAACCCGCATTAAAGATACTCCTTTAAACATGCTTTTTCTAAAAAGTAATAAAATTAGATACATCCTGACCCTTCATACAGTGTGGTCTGTTTTAACCAGAACCACTAAATATCTTACAATGGTGACTCTCAGAATTTGATCGAGGTCTTCTGCAATTCCCAAATCCATGCAGAGTAAAAAAAAACTCAGATAAAAATTGTGTCCAAAAGTATAGGTATGACTAAATTTCAAGCTGAATCATCTTCTATAAACATATCAAATCAAGCATTTCTCAATGTATCAAATTTACCCCTACAGAATGCCATCTTACCAATGGGAGCTTTTGCCAAACCTCTTGTAGAATCTATGATCCAAGCAGAACTGACTGAAACCTTCCCTTCTGTTTGCAAGATGAGGACGGAAATTACCCACTGCCTGTTCTGCTGTCCAGGCACAATTAAACAGCCAATGCCTTATGTGAAAACTCAGAGGAAGAGCAACTACTTAAAGGGATCTCTTTTTATGTGTCAACACATTTCAGCACTTCACTCTGTTCTTTGGAAATCAAAAGGGTGCATTCTAGAGGCTTTCCAGATGGGAAAGCTAGTGGAAGTCTTGCCAATTTTCAAATGTCTGTGTAGGTGATGGAGAGCACAAAGCAAGAGTCTGTATCACTGACCTAGTGCTCCCTATATACAGACAGGCTTTGTCCAGCTTTCCTTGGTCCGGTCCCAGCTTCCTTGGCCTTTTGTATAGCCTGTCTGTCTCCCTACAATCTTTTCCCCTGACTTCATATAAAGCCAAGTCTTTGTACTCAGAATAACCCAACTTCCAAACATTGTTGCAAAATTAAACCCCATCACATGATTCAGTGGGCACTGTAAGAATGCAAGACCTAGCAAATATAGGATGAATTATGTTTGTTTATGCGGTCCTGAAGTGGGCCCTTACCTCCACTATTTTCCAAAAAAGGAAAGGTGAACAAAAATGTTTCCAGCATTGCCTTTTTATGCAAGAGAAAGAGAACATCCTGCTTTCTGCCTTCATCGTGAATTGACTTTTTAACGTCAATACGTAACCAGTGTTATAACATAGTATAGGTATAGTCCTGCTTAGAATCTTTCAGAGAAACAGTAGCTGTTGACAATGGCCTTGAATTAAAGTGACACAACAGAATGAAAGGATATATTGCAGCACAAGCTTGAATTCCACACTTCCTGAAAAAAATGTTTGTAGATCTTTTGGCACAACATTAATTTTTGTGGAAAAATGACTGTCCAATTCCTCAATATATTATATTACAATGATACTGAAAGTCTGAACTGTTATAAACTGTACTATCAGCAGGATATTGGCAACCTTTTAATTGACAGAAGTGTTATTAAGACACAAAAGAGCTGAAGACAAAGGTCTCAAGGATGCTACCAACCTAACACTCAACAATTCCATAACTTCAGGTATTGATTCAATATGCACAAGATGTACATCAGGGGTGTCAAACTCAAGGACCGTGGGCCGAATCCGAATCTGACCCATGGGGCCGCCCTGGAAACAGTGAAGGAGCGGCCCACGGTGCCTCTGCCAGCGAAAACGGAGCTTGGGAGGGCCACGTGCGCTCCTCCCAAGCTCTGTTTTTGCTGGCAGAGGGTTGCAGGAGGCCGTCACAGCTGAAAACGGAGCTTGTGGCCCTCCCGAGCTCCTTTTTCACTGACAGAAGGTTGCAAGAGGCCGTCGCAGCTGGAAACGGAGCTCGGGAGCCCCTTTTCACTGGCAGAGTGGTCGGGCCACCACAGGCGCCCCCGACATGGGTGACTTCAAGTTGGCCATGTCCACCCTGGCCACACCCATCCCGGCCCCCCAAGGTCAAACACAACCCAGATGCGGCCCTCAATGAAATCTAGTTTGACACCCCTGATGTACAACATCTTATGCTGGTTACAGTTTCCACATTTTAAAAATTCAGTGTGAACTGTGTCAGAAACTGCTATTTTCTTTTCCTGACAAATGTAAACTTGTTTTAAACCTCTTGAAAATATTTATCTCTCTGCCAGCTTTATCATATTCATAGTGTATTTTCCAACTGAGATTTGTTTTGCTTTGCTTTTTTAAAAGAATTTTACATGGTCATTTTGAAATCAGGAACAGGAATTTAGGGAGGAGAAACAATTCAAACACCTTACGAATCAAATAAATCAACCAACCATCAACTAATCTTTTTAATTGAAATTTCAAATGTAACATAAGATCCCATTTGATGTGTTTCCCCATAAAGAGGATACTTTAGCATCAATTTATTTAAATGCTATTCATGTCTGGCAGCTCAAAATCAAAAGTACTGTAACTTTCTCTGACAAAAAAAGAAGAGAGAGAGAGAGTTAAAAAGCCTCCAAAGCAGGGGTGGGTTCCTCCCGGTTCGGACCGGTTCTCCTGAACCGGTAGCAGCCTGCTGGTGACATCACAATGACATCACCGAACCGGATCGGTCGGTGCCGATCCGTGGGGGCTGCCATCTTTTTTTTGAATTTTTTTTTGATTTTTTTTTCCTTCTGAGCATGTGCAGGAGCATTTGCAGAAGCCGACTTACGGCAATGTGCATGCGGTCGCCATCTTTTTTCTCTTTGTTTTTTTTTTTTTTTGTTACTGCGCATGCGCGTGCGCGCATAGCGCGCCCACACGGCACAGGATGGAGCGAACCGGCAGCGAGGTAAGTTGGAACCCACCCCTGCTCCAAAGCTATCTTATACATCTGTACATAGTGTTAATCATTAATTTGGGAAGAGAAATGGCCTTATCGGTGATCATTCCACCAACTATTTGAAATATCCTGCCCAAAAAAGGATGCTTTTGGTGCTTTTTTAATATTCTGGTGCTTTTTATATTCTCCCTTTTATTTCTATTCATCCACAATAAAAACAAGAACAAAAAAACTCCATGAAGTCTATGCTCTCAGTGGTTGTGTCATACTTTGATTTAATAATGATTTTATTGCATATACCCATTAGTATTCTGCTTGGTTAGTAGCAGATTAATACATTTTATAGAATTTTGTTCTATAAAATGAACTAGTCATGACAATGACTAGTGCTGCATATGCTGATTCCTCAGATGAATTTGCCACGGAAATGGCTTCACATGATTTCCTGATTCATCTTGAAAAGGATACCCTTCACAGTGAAAGTTCAACACTTGCTCAACAGAAAAAAATACTTCTCATTTACAGGAAACCCCTCATAGAACACAGGGATCCTAAAGAGGAAACATCTGTGTATTCATAAAGGGAATATATTTTGCACTATGAGATGGCTAATCCTAAGGGTTCACTAGTATCCAAGGCCAATTTTGCAAATAACTCTAGATATAAAGAGATGTGTAGGCAATACAATACTCTAGAACTGTGAAATATTGCTAGCACAAAGCAATGCTTTTTAATAGCCATAGCAGTTAACTGTTTAATAATTTACATACTATAATAATTTACATACTATAGTTAAACATTTAGGGGCGGCGTGGTGGCTAAGTGGTTAAGATGCTGGACTAATTGGCTGGAAAGCCGGCAGCCCAGGTTCAAGATCTGAGTTCCACGCAACGGGGTGGGCTCCCATCCTCGCCTCAGCTCCTGCCAACTGCAGTTCGAAAGCATACAAATGCAAGTAGATAAATAGGTACTACTTCGGTGGGAAGGTAACAGTGTTCTGTGATGTCATGCTGGCCACATGACTGTGGAAATGTATATTTGGACAGCACTGGCTCAATGGCCTTGAAACGAAAATGAGCACTGCCCCCTATAGTCAGTAATGACTAGCGGAATAAAATCTGCAGGGACTCCTTCACCTTTTTAAACTTTTTACTTAAACATTTAATTATGAACACAACAAATATTTGGAAACACTGGAATCATTGGTATGCTGTCCTCTTCTGAGTATCCACTAAATGCCAATTCAGTGTTGCTTCTACATATAATGAGCAAAATGCTTCTTAACTAAATAGGCATCATCTTATGGATATAAGGTATTTATATGTAAATATTTCATGCTAGTCTCAATTATATCTCATACTTGAAGTGAAGTAATGAAAAAGATTACCTATTCCTCACAATCTTATTCTTTTCAATAGAAATCCTTAAAAAAAGAAGCCCTAAGCATTATGGAAGAGTAAACTTTAAATGGTTAAATATTTCAAGTCATTTTAACTTTATTTATAAAAAAGATATAAAAATGTAAAACATACACACAGGAAAAGAGAACAGAAGCTCCCACATCTTATACTGACTAATACAAAAGAGGAAAGTGCTTCATATCACTGGATTTATTTTACTAAAATGTTACCATTACAACAATTCTGCTTTATTTTTATGGTAACAATTCTGAAAACCAGGAAGGGGAAAGCACTGTTTGACCTTATTGTAGGGCTTAATTCTGAGATTCACCTTGGTGTATATATTACATGCAAAGCATGTAATAGACATGTTACTAATCTGTAGAAAAAGAACAAATATGACACATACTACCAGGCTGACCACTGAAATCTGAAGCATTAGGTTCAACTGTTTAAAAAGCTACAAACACAAACCAAAACACAACACAGACATTTCACAGCCCTTTATATACCAGATTGTTTGGTTCACTATAACTAAAGCTTTCAAACAATATGTAACATTTATCTTAATTTTGGTGGTGAAGGTTGTCTAAAGACGTTATACTTTAGCCAACATAGTAAACCCATTAGCCATTAGACTGCAAAAATAAAAAAATGAAACCAAGATAAATCACTTCAGATTTTTTTCCACTTGGGACTGCTTTTCTTCTTTCATATAACCCGAAAGCTGTATAATTCAATTGAAAAACAAACTGAATCAAAAGGTGCTTCAACAAAGTATTAGTTTAAGAGTGTGCACATTTATGCAAGGATGTTACTCTAAGGTTTTTTTATTTCCCCCCCTAAAAGATTTCACTTTGTTTTTTAATTGAATCATACAACTTTATAGGTTATATTAGAGGTGGAAAAAATTCTGAAGTGATTTATCTTGGTCTGGTTTTTTATATCTCAAACATTTGGCATTTTAACTTTGTGTGTGTGTGTGTGTGTGTGTGTGTGTGTGTGTGTGTGTGTGTAGACTTCACATCCACTGTATCTATCTAACTTGAATCTAACTTTCAATTCAATAAAACAAGGAATTGTTATTCCTTAGGTCCTTCAGTAGAGAAAAACAGCAGGAAGGTAAAAGTCGCTCCTGCTCCCACTGCTTTTTTTGTTCACCTGTGGTCATTCTGTTTCTCTGTTTAAGTAAAGGAATATCTGTGGAACCATGAACCATTGGGGCATGGGTTGTCTAGTCTAAACTGTGAGCCTTCATTGTAAATACGGTGACTGCCAGCTTTAAAGGGGGATTAGACAATTTTATGAAATATATAGCTATCAATAGCTACCAGGCACAGTGAAAATAAATTATGTTCACATTCAGTGTCAGTAATATCTCTAAATACCACTTACTAGGGATCATGGGCAAGGAGATGCTATTATACTCATGTGTAGTGGGCTTCCCATAGGGATCTAGGAATAGATGATTGGATTAAATACACTTTAGGTCTGAGCTAAGTGGTTGGTGCTTATTGGCTACATAAAACATATTAATATATTTTATTACATGAAATGCAGCAATTACTGTCTTCCAAAGAATTCTGGCATGAAAAAAATCACTAACTTTTTCAATTCCTTGTTTGTAGCACAGTGTGTAATGCAGATGATTTCTGGTTGTTCTTTCAGTGATGCTGAAAATATTATGCAAGTCAAACTGGGACAAGCTGACCTAAATCCTTTCCATCTCAAAATTTCAGGTACTGAAAATGAGCTGACCAAGATTACAGCATCTATGCTTTGCAGGAAGTTCAACCTTCTGCACCTTCAAGTAGAAAACTACTACAGGGGCAAGAATGAAAAAAGAAAAACCAATCAAATATTGTGAATCCTGGCCTATGGAAGCTGATAGTCCGATTCAATATAAAGCAGCTTCTTATTACTCAGATAACAGAAATTATCAATACTTAGAGCATATCTATGACATAGTGTGGCATTTGTCTCATGTTATAATACAACACGTTACAAACAATACATGGACAACTATGTAAATGTATTGTTTGTTGACCAAATCCAATAAAAAACAATCCAGGAAAAGTCACATGACCCAAGAAATCTCTCAATCTCAATCTCTCTCCCCCCAAAAAAATAACCAATATTTTGGGGTCTCACATGGGAAGTGAAGAATAATTTTATCACTGTGGTAATGTCCACATTATTCCTCAGCACCCCTAGTTCTCATGTAGCTGAAATTTTAGTTCTTTCTTGCAACTTTATAGAACATTTGGTTTCCATGGCACCAGATATACCATGTGAGATTAAGATTATATTTAGAAACTGGAACAAGGAACATGTGAGCACCCAAATAGATATGCTACTGTTGTTATAGTAACCAACAACTTCTACCTATCAAACTGAGATTCCCCCCCCCCCGTTGATAGAATTCCTTGCTGAACAAAGACCGCCCACCTCAGAAATTTTACATTATCAGGAAATAAGCCCAAACTTCCTTTTATTCCTTAAAGCAATCAACAGAGGCTGAAGCAATGTTACAATGACTGGATGTCATTCAACAGCTGTACTAGGGTATGTCATGAATTTGATGATATTATGGTGCCACATGGTCCCTGATGACCTTTCAGGAATTATTCAGCCAGCTGAATGGTTCTGTGCCAATCGTATACCATTCTTCCCATGGATACACTCTTAGGATATTGGCAAGAGAGCTCAATAAAGGGCTTTGTTGCCCTTCTCAATTCTATAAAACAGTCTGTTGTTGTTGTTTTTAGTAATCCTTGAAGGGAGTCACAAGGCAACAACCAGGCCAGCTGCAAAACAAAAGCTTTATCTATGGCTTGCATCACTCTTTCAGAGAGAAAACAATGCAACCTAACAAGGAATATGTCCCAGACTTAATAAACCAGAGATATTCTACTCAGCACATGTCTAGAAAATTGTAATTTGTGACTTCTTCAACATCAGTATGGGAATTAAATGTCTATTAAGGCACCTCCTTCTTAATCCAAAGATTTCAAAGACTTTCCTTTATGCTTTTATCCACACTTCCCACGCCCTAGCCAATTAGAGATTTAATATATTTACAGTTTCCTTTAGTTATACATCTTTCCAAATAATCATATGTGTGTGAGAGAGTACATGTCCATATGCAGAAGTAATATATGTTTATCTCTTACCAGTTTTGGCCCAAGTCATTTTATACACTGAAGCAGATGGGGGCCTATTGCAAGATAATACTTTAAAATGACCTGCTAAACATTTCAGACACCAAATTCTACTGACTCAATAATCATTATCAGCCTTTATGGAGCCATCTGAAGCCTTTTGCTTCATCTAATACATAAGGTCTTGTTCTATTTCTTAGTAATTTGCTCTGCCATTGACAAATAATGCAAAGTTCTTGTGCACTCATAATTACATTTATAAGTGTTTCCTATTTAAACAAGTGTAGGATGGCCCATTGCTCAATGTTCACGAAGCTGTGTGACAACATGTTTCCTTAATTTTACCAAGTGCAAAGCTCTTCAGGGAGTTGAAGGATGGCAAATAGCTGCACAGTCTTCATGTTGAAACAACATGCTGAAAAAAATGCATGGGAATATTGCTAAATTACACAGTCTTCAGTGGCTGATATACAGTATGTCACAGAAGTGAGTACACCCCCTCACATTTGTAAATATTTAAGTATAACTTTTCATGTGACAACACTGAAGAAATGACACTTGGCTACAATGTAAAGTAGTGAGTATACAGCTTGTATAACAGTGTAAATGTGTTGTCCCCTCAAAATAACACAACACACAGCCATTAATGTCTAAACTGCTGGCAACAAAAGTGAGTACACCCCTAAGTGATAATGTCCAAATGGGGCCCAAGTAGCCGTTTTCCCTCCCTGGTGTCATGTGACTCGTTAGTGGTACAAGGTCTCAGGTCTGAAGGGGGAGCAGGTCACTCTTTCATACTGGTCACTGGAAGTTCAACATGGCACCTCATGGCAATGAACTCTCTGAGGATCTGGAAAAAAAAATTGTTGCTCTACATAAAGATTGCCAAGACCCTGAAACTGAGCTGCAGCACAGTGGCCAAGACCATACAGCGGTTTAACAGGACAGCTTCCACTCAGAACAGGCCTCGCCATGGTTGACCAAAGAAGTTGAGTGCCCGTGCTCAGCATCATATCCAGAGGTTGGCTTTGGGAAATAGATGTATGAGTGCTGCCAGCATTGCTGCAGAGCTTGAAGAGGTAGGGGGCCAGCCTGTCAGTGCTCAGACCATATGCCGCACGCTGTATCAAATTGGTCTGCAGGGCTGTTGTCCCAGAAGGAAGCCTCTTCTAAAGATGATGCACACGAAAGCCCGCAAACAGTTTGCTGTAGATAAGCAG
>QLTV01002664.1:1138914-1157332 GCA_003457575.1 Thermophis baileyi
CTATGCCCAGGAGGGGTAAGGCAGTGCTGGAAAATAATGATGGCCACACAAAATATTGACACTTTGGGCCCCATTTGGACATTATCACTTAGGGGTGTACTCACTTTTGTTGCCAGCAGTTTAGACATTAATGGCTGTGTGTTGCGTTATTTTGAGGGGACAGTACATTTACACTGTTATACAAGCTGTATACTCACTACTTTACATTGTAGCCAAGTGTCATTTCTTCAGTGTTGTCACATGAAAAGATATACTTAAATATTTACAAAATGTGAGGGGGTGTACTCACTTCCGTGACATACTGTATAAGGAAATAGGCAAAATCAATTTCATAATGAAAGATCAATAGTGTATTTTTTCCCTTTCTTATCTGGATTAGAGCTGATGATCAAAAGAATCCCTTAGACATTAGAAACTGAGGTAGATATAAGCATGAAAAAAAACCAAGTTATTAACCATCCCTTTGAGTTTCAGATTTTTCTTCTTAAAATATACATTAAAATTCTGTATATTTTAACAGAAATAGAAACCTTGGCAGGAAAAGCCATAGAGTATAAAATTCAGCTTTGAACTTATATAAACCAGCCATAAGAACTAGGAAGGACACAAGATTTATTAGGAATATATAGTTCCTTTGAAGTAAAAACATTGCCCCATCTCAAAAAAGAAAAAGAAAAACCGAAAAGTATCTAAAACATCTTCTCAAAATAAAATCTCAGTGAGGATCTTCCAATTGTGCAAAACTACAACTATATAAATAAAAAAATCTTGAAATTCCACATACTATACTTCTTGCAGTAATACTGTTTCACGCTGTAGGTAGAAATCAAATGTCTGTCTGTCTATCATATTTGTATAGCCATCCATCTCACAAGAAAGTGACTCATCCTTGTAAACTTGGGCTGAGAGAATGTGTGTCTGGTCCTAAGTGTTTCCATAGTTGAGAGTGGATTTGACCTTTGGTTGAACTGGGTTTTACACCTTAATCGTTATGCAGTACCATTAAGGCAAAACTTTCATGTTCTCTTGACGAGAACTTGCTCTTAGTGTAACATCAACTTTGGCTGCAAGGTAATAGCTACGGTAATAAGGCATGATAATAGTCAGAACTAAGAGAAGGAGGAAGGAGAGGCTACATGGCTGCAAAGAGTGGGTTCCTCTGCTTTCATTAGCCAAGTGAAGAGTGTCATGATACTGCTTTCAATCACTCAACAATAGCTTGCAGGAAAAGGGGATTGTTTTCATTATTCTTTCATTCCTTGCTTAGGTTAACTGTAAGTTTGAGTCCTCTGGCTGTGCTACTGGGTAAGAGGAATTAAAACAAAAACGGCCTAGTTTCTCTCTGCTTGGTTACCTTACATGCTTGCAAGCGAACATAAACTGGGAGGTAGAAAAGAAAAAAACAGAGAGGAGAACCACACATCAGGGTAAAACAGACACTGTAGCACAGAGGTGTCAAACTGGCGGCCCACGGGCCGGATGCATCACGTACAGGCCATGCCCACCCCAGTTCCGTGAATGGGAAAAACATCGTGAAACATCACGTGACAGCAACGTGACACGGCGAGTTTGATACCCGTGTTATAGCAGTATCTACATGCCTTCCAAAGTTTCCAGGTTGAAAACAGTGACATTTCTATGCAAGAGTGAATGAACTCCCTCTAGTAAGTCTACTGGGTGATTGCAAGGCCAATGTATTATCTGAAATGCAATCTGAAGTCATGCATGCAGATCACTCCAAATAAAAGAACATTAGGCAAGGGATAAGCAAGTCAAGTATACTCAAGTACTACATAGCATTTACATCATTTATTGCTCACATTATAACCTTTGGAATTACTGACCCAGCAAAGAAGTCAGTGAACCTATGGCAGAAAATCTATAACCTGAAAAAGTAGATGATAATGAAAAGGTGCTTCGTGTAGAGGTTTTTCTTCTAATAAACTGTATCTTTCCACTCCCCACACACATACATAATGGAAAAGTAATAAGAGATCAAGCAGAGGATCATAAAAGTATTTAAAACCCAATGAAGCAAGGCCAAGGGCACTTTTCCTACAAAAATATATGGCAGAGCTTTTGGAAGTATGTTTCAGAGGAATATTATGCCCTCAACTAAACAGATTTAAAATAATTCATGAGCACATAAATACATATTTAAAGAATACATAATACTAAAGAAATTAAATCAAAAATAAAAGGAGCCAAACTTTGAGAGGGGGGGAGGAAGTCCACTTTGCCACATCTGCTACCCGCTGGCAAAGTTAATAAGCTCTACTATTAGAAGCAACGAAGTCTGAAGCTTCAGAGATGAATACAGATCATCCAGCAAATGGCAAGGTGGTCCCCTCTCTTTTCCCAGCTTCAAAATTGGGAAGAATACCAAGAATTGTTCCCCAGCTGCACTGCCAAGGCACAGACTAGCACTTATCACCACTACGTGCTTTGTTTGCTTTGGAACAACAAAACAAGAAAGGGAGGTGTTCAATCTCTACCCATAGTCTTTGTACCAGAAAATGGTCAGAGATGGACATGCTACTTCTGCCTCTAGCTATTAGAATAAGCACGTGGGTGGAGTATCTTTCCGATGGGAGTCTGGCCCTCTTTCACTTCAGTTTTTCCAAGTGTAAAGTCAGAAGTGGCAGATAAAATACTGAAGGTACAAGATGTGCTATGGTATGCTTTGCTATAATAAAGATACGAAAAATACCTTTGTCAAAAGCATAATGTCAAATAAACAGCAGTACACAGTCAGCAAGCACTGATGTTGTTACCTTGTTGGGTAATAAAACATCTGCAAGAAAACAACCAAGCTCAGGGACCACCAAGGACTCCTAAGTACACAATTTAACAATAAAGCCTATGTTATGTGGGTCACTATGGTTGAGCTCCATTACATTTCAATAAATAAAGGACCTGTTTGTCAATTACTGTTTGATGAAGAATAAAACAAATGAAAGATCTAGAGCAGGGGTGTCAAACCCCACGGCCTGTGGGCCGGTGGCGTCACGCACTGGCCATGCACACGCCTGGTTTAGCAAAGGGGTAAATGTGACGACAACGTGACAACACGAGTTTGACACCCCTGATCTAGAGACTGGATATTGGGGCTGCTGGTTAAAGTGTACACATATGAAGTAGTTTCATAGTAACAATAGGTTAACAGAAAAATAAAATATTTTTCCCATTTTTGCAATACTTTAGAATAAGGTCTTATATAAACTAGAG
This sequence comes from Thermophis baileyi, assembly GCA_003457575.1. Lineage (NCBI taxonomy): Eukaryota > Metazoa > Chordata > Lepidosauria > Squamata > Dipsadidae > Thermophis > Thermophis baileyi. The sequence continues at coordinate 1,142,143 of QLTV01002664.1, forward strand.
TGGCATTATTTACTGGGACTCTTGTGAATTGGCAAGAAGTGTAATATGCATATTTATAGTCACATAAATTTAGAAAATTTAGCAATGATATAAGGTTATATGTACAACTGATTTTATATATTTCGAAGACTGAATTTTAAAAAAGAGAATAGGAAAAACCAGGCCCACAAGGGATAGTATATTACATCAACTAAAAATCCAGAACCACTGGGCCTAGAAAAGAGGTATTAATCTTAATGTGTGTTGCCAGAAAGAAAGAAAAAAAAACTATCAACTTTGTTCCATTCCACAAAACCCATTCCTTACATTCCTTTCAAGAATTCTTCACACACACAAAAATTCCATTTCAGAACCTTCCCTTTCCCCTTCCCTTTCTAATTATAAACAAGACATCTCCCCTCTTTAATTTCTTGCCTTGGGGAATTCACACCAAAATACATCAGGCCTCAGCTTATAAATCAATTTTCAGTACTGGGTACACATCCTAAAATGCAAGTATAAAATCACCTCTGAACATGTGCAAAGTATTTGGTCTTAAAATTCCTCTGGGCAGAGTCTCAGACCAAAGTTTGCAGTACAAGTATGAAGCCCATCATGATTTCTTTTGCAATTTTCTCCCACCCCCCTCTATTCTCAATCTCTTTTCTGTCCTAAGAATTTGACTTATGATTTATTTCAAAAACAAGCAAACAAACAAACCTGTAAAAACATTTCAGTGGACATTTCTTTTCTTTTTTTAAATAGTTTTTATTAAACATTTTCAACATTAAAAACAAAACACAAATTTTCACTCATTACACTATTTCCGTATCGGTATCAATATCATCCATAACATTCGTATTTACATAAGTTCTATTTCTATGATTCATTATCCTATATTATACAGTCATTTGAATTATAATAATATTTACACGCATATATAATATACTCACATTATCATCAATATTTTATAATTCTTATACACTAATTTTACTCCTGTTCTCTAGCCAGGTATACCACCTACTCCAAACTTGATAGTACTCCGATTCTTCTCTCTCTTTCAACTCCATAGTCAACCTATCCATCTCTGCACACTCAAATACCTTTCTTATAATCATTGCCTCTGAAGGAATATTAGTCTGTTTCCAATTTTGAGCAAAAACGATTGTGGTTGCAGTTAATATATGTAATATTATATATTGAAATTTTTTACCCATTTTCGCCTCTAAAATACCTAATAAAAATAGTTCCGGCTTCATTTCGATCTTTTGTTCAGTGATTTCTTCCAGCCATTCCCTTATTTTATGCCAATACTTCCTGGCTTTGGGGCAGCTCCACCACATATGGTAAAAAGTACCTTGTTTGTAACCACATCTCCAGCATTCGGGTGAACAGTTGGGAAACATTTTGGCCAATCTCGCTGGGGTAAATGCCAATGATAAAACATTTTGTAAAGGTTTTCCTTATAGGCTGCTGACATCGTTAATTTATAATTTCCCCCCCATAATTTGTCCCAATGGTCTAATTCAATACTATATCCGAAATTTCTAGCCCAACTTATCATCGTCTCCTTCAGAGTTTCTTCTTCCATTTTGAATCTTAGGAAGAGGTTATATGCTTTGGTGATCGTTTTCCCCCCGTCCCTAGCAGTATTTTATCCAGTTCCAATTGTTTTCCATAGATACCATACTGTTCTAAATCTTTTTTGTATGTTGTCCTGATTTGGAGATAGGGCCACCAATCAATCTTTATTCCTTGATTTTTTAATTCCTGATCAGATTTTAATTCTCCTTGTTCATCCAATAATTCTATGTATCTCACCACCTTGTTTAAGTCTAATACGTTTGGGTAAATCATCGCCTCCAGTGTTGACAGCCAAATTGGAATTTTCATGTAATGATTTTTCTTAATTTTTTTCCCAAATACTTATCAAGGCATCTCTCACTAAGTGCCTCTGGAAATATGAGTGGGTTTTGTTTTTCCCCTCCCAGAGGAATGCGTGTCAGCCGAATTGGAGGTTGTGGCCCTTTAATGTTAATAGTCTTTTATTGTTCAATTGAATCCAGTCTTTAAGCCACGTCACGGCTGCCGTGTGATAATAAAGTTCCCAGTCAGGGAGGCCAAAACCCACTTTATTTCTAGAATCTTGCAAGAGTTTTATTCGGGCTTTTTCCCCCAACCAAATAAATTTTGTTATTATTTTATTTAATTGTTCAAAAAAGTTTTTCCCTAACTTTATTGGTACCGTTTGGAAGAGATACAAAAATTTAGATAATATATTCATTTTTATTGTGGAGATGCTACCAATTAGTGATATTTGTAATTTCACCCATTTATCCAAATCTTTTTGTACTAGTTGTAATAATTTATTGTAATTGTCCTCTTTTATCGAGGAACATTTTGCTGTTAACCAAATTCCCAAGTATTTCACTTTCTTGGCAGTTTGAATCCCCAATTTCTCTTCCAATTCCTCATTCTGCCTGTTGGTAAGATTCTTAGTTAGTATTTTAGTTTCTTCTTTCTTTATTTTAAGCCCTGCTACTTTGCCAAATTCTTCTATTTCCCGTAATAATATGGTTCCCGTCTCTAGAGGATCTTCTATGATAAAGGCCAAATCGTCTGCAAAGGCTTGTACTTTGTATTCTTCCTTTTTAATTCTCAATCCTTTTATTTCTTGCTGTTGCCTAATTTGTATTAATAGTATTTCCAACGATAAGATAAATAAAAGGGGAGACAGGGGACATCCCTGTCTCACCCCTTTAGTTATACTAAAATCCTCTGTTGTTTCCCCATTTAATATTATTTTTGCTGATTGGTTGGAGTAAATCGCCCTAATCATTCCCGTAAATTTTTCCCCAAAATTCATAATATTTAATTGGTTAATTAACCAATTTAGATTATCAAAGGCTTTTTGAGCATCAACAAATATCAGCGCCGCTTGCTTTTCTGGATGAGCCTCGTAATATTCCAATGTATTCATTATAATCCGTGTGTTGTTTCTTAGGTGCCTATTGGGTAAAAACCCATTTTGGTCTGAATGAATGATTTTGTTTAATATTTTTTTGACTCTTTCGGCCATTATTGTAACAAATATTTTATAGTCGGCATTTAGCAGCGAGATTGGCCTATAGTTTTTAATTTGCTGTTTGTCTGTATCATCTTTTGGAATAAGTGTTATAAATGCCTCTGTCCATAACTTTGGTAATTTTGCCTGTTCTAATGTTTCATTGTATACATCCAGTAGTAGTATCTCCAATGGCTCTTGTATTTCTTTATAAAACTCTGCGGGAATTCCATCTGGTCCCGGAGTTTTATTGTTTTTTTTGTTTTTGGATTGCCGCCTTCATCTCTGTCATAGTAATTTTGTCATTTAACATTTCCTTTGTTATCAGTGGACATTTCTTAACATAGTATTACTTGATTCTGGTAGATATCAGAGGAGTTAGAAAACAAATGAAACTATTTCCTTTGAAGAATGTCTTCAGCCATCCACTTCTCTCAAACATCAGAGAAAAGCAGCCCATGGTAGCACTACTTAATTTGCATTTAGTATTTAAAGTTGAAAGAAAAAACTTGGGAGAGGGAATCTATATTTATATTCAAAAGAAGTAACTAATCTAGGAGTTATACAGCAGTCTGGGTCCTTTTTTTTAGCATCTGGGATACAGGTAGTTCTCGACTTTTAGCGACTGTTCAAAGTTATGATGGACCCCGAAAAAGGGACTTGTGATCCAGGTTCAAAGTTCTAATGTTCACCACAACCACCCCATGATCATGTGACCACATTTTGGGAACTCGGTAACTGGCCCACATTTATGTCATCTGCAGCACCCCACAGTCACATGACTGCCATTTGATGTTTTTGCCATTGGCATTTACTTCTGATTTCCAGCAAAAACTGCCCCCTAGTGGTTTGCTTAATGTTCCCTTTATGAGCACCATGTGTGCTGGACGAGTGCCACATTCGCTTAACAACTTCCTCAAAAAAGGTCATAAAATCTGGCATGGACATGTGGTGACCTGCTTTGCAACCATCACTACTTACAGCTGAAAATTACAATTTCTCGGACTGGGAGACCCTTCCCAGAATCACTTGTGTCTTAGTGACTGCTGATCTGGATGACTATAACTTGGAAATGGACAATGCAGTGGCACAAGGGGTTATAAGCATACCTCAGAGTACCCATGTAACACTGTTATTTTCCAAGCTGTATGGTTGTCCGTATGCTTCCAGATATTTTCAAGAGCTAGTTGTGACTCATTTATGGCACAGGGCCTGCTTATCTGTGGGATCACTTGTCTGCAATTACTTCTGTCCATCAGATAAAATCTGACAGAGTGGACATGCTCCAGGTGCTGTCACTTAAGCAGTGTCATCTGGCAAGACCTAAAAGTTATACCTGAAATTCAGGTTAGCCCTGATCCTACCTGCCTTTTGAAAGGGCTCTTATGACCTGGCTTTTCCGCCAGATACTGCACCTAGAGTTCTGGAGCCTTCCATTATAGTGTTTTAAATTATTTTTAGATAAGTTGCCTTGTTTTATTACTTTTGAATGTTTGTTCCTATTGTTGTTTCATTGTGTGTGGCTTTATTTGTGTATGCTGCCCTGAGTTGCAGGTCAGTTGGGTGACTGCCTAAATTGACTGAATAAATAAATCAGCAGACAGATAGACAGACTATAGTGTGATTTAATAGTCAGATATTATCTAGGATATTGTTTTGCTGCGTACAATGGGCCTCTGTAAAATACAATTCCATGCTTATATTATCATAATTAGCATCACTAGTGTAATATGATTAACTTGCTCTGACAAATAAGCAAGACTTTTTTTTAGAAGTTCTGAGCAACTTTCAGTTTTGTATAGGCAAAATTGTAATATAAAACTCATTTTTATATTATTCCTGGGAGACGATTGATCATGAAAACAAACTAATGATGTTACCAATATGCCTAGTAGGTAAGCTGAAATGAAAGTACTGTCATTTTTAGTGCTTCTTGGCTTTGTTTCAAGGTTCCATAAATGAAGTGATTACATCTGCAAAACAGTGGCAGAAAATTTAAGAAGTCAGCAAAAGTTCAGAAACTGCAGGGAGTATTTTTAGTTCCTAGCTGAAAAAAAGGTAATGTAATTACCCTTCAAATACCCAATCTAATTCTTAGAATAGATCCTACAATTAATTACAAACCTGCGTGGATTTAAGGATGCTACCGACTCTTAATCTTTTGAAGCAGTAAGGCTGTTAGTAACAATGCATAAGGGAGAAGCTTTATCCCATTACATCATCTGGCCTGCTGAGCTTCAGGTGGAAACAATTCAGATCTATGATTCACATTTTCTTGAGATTAAGTTCCCATTGAATAAACTTCTAAATTACTGATAGGGGGTTTAAATGGGCTTAAATAATTTAATGCTGATTCAGACACGTGAATCTTCTTTCACTGAGCTTTTCTTCACAGCCCTATTATGTCTTTCCAATATTTGTTTTGGGCAGTGCCAGCATAAATTGCCCTTATTTGGTTTTGCTGAATGATGATGTCTTTAAAACTTTCATGTTGGACAATTTAAGTGCAACAACTGGGAGATTCCTTCAATTTTACTTTCCCTCCCATCTAGTATTATCTATTAGCAGGAACATTATTTATCAATTATTCTCCCAAATGTGGTCTGGGACTGGGATTAGAGATGAGAAAGAAAACAGTCTAGAAGGCTAAACTGGTGGAGTTAGCCATAACCAATTCTTCCTCTGATTTTCACAAATACAAGTATAGAGGCATTTAACCAGTGTGTCATTAGACTGAGAGGGTTTGTCAGTAAAAATCACTTTTAAAAAAAAAATCAACCAAAAGATCACATTTGATTTAAATAAAACTGTATTTGCAAGTTTGGATTATTTCTGATCTGTAATCAATGCAAACTGTAGACCCGTGATGGCGAACCTATGGCACGCGTGCCAAAGGTGGCACACAGTGCCCTCTATGTGGGCAGGTGTGCTGTCGCCAGCTGCTGTTCTGGTTTCTGGCGTACATGTGGTTGGTCTTCTGGTTTCTGGGCAGCTGGTCTTTGCGGGCGCCGGAGTGCCAGAAAACGGCCCGAAAAACGGCCAAAAAACAGACCATTTTCCTGGCCATTTTCCGGGCTGTTTTCCAGGCCGTTTTCGGGCCTGTTTTCAGGCCGTTTTTGGGCCCAAAAAACAGAAATGGCCTGAAAAATGGCCTGAAAATGGTCTGAAAAATGGCCTGAAAACAGTCCGGAAAACGGCCTGAAAATGGTCCAGAAAACGGCCCAAAATATGGCCTGAAAATGGCCCGAAAAACGGCCAAAAAACAGGCATGCGCGCACCGGCCAGCTGGTCTTCAAGTTTCCGGTGCTCCGGCGCGTGCACATGCACACGCATTCCAGTTTGGGCACTCGGTGCCAAAAAGGTTTGCCATCACTGCTGTAGACACTTATATAGAGTCAACAACAGTTTTGGTTGCAATATTCTTTTTTAAAATCTACTTGTTTCTTTCTGATTTCCATCCCGACATGCAACTGTTTTGCTAAAACTTGAGGCAGAGGAATGAGATTTTTGTCCAAGGCTCTTAAACAGAGCAGTAGTTCCTTCCAAGGGAAATCTTTAGAAGAGACTCGTCTGCAAATTGCAGACCATTCTAGGAAGAGGGAAAGAGGAATATGAAGTGCTAAACCTAGTTTTCCCTACTCCCAGTATGGAGAATCACACTAGCTATATTGCATATACACACATTCTCTCTCTTACATATATGTGTGCAGGATGATCATTTAAAAGGGCATTCATTTTGCTTGTTTTTTCTACATCTAGTTACCTATATCAAATTAATGGGTGGGACTCTAGCACAATTCTTTCCCCTTCTCCTGTCTTGCACACATTCACACAGATATACACAGCTACCCACCTCGTTTCCTTCCCTTCCTCCCACTTCCACCTCTCCTCCAGACCATAGGATTTGCAGCTGAAGTACAAATCAGTCAGGAAATAAATTGGGCATTGTGCTAAATTCCCAAAGTGAACATTCACCAGCCCGCAAGATCAAGAGAGTCAAAGTATATGAACATACCCACCATAGATAGGATTTGGGGTCGTGGCAGACAACAACCCAATGACTCGGACTCAGGTTGTGATCTCTGCAGTTTATGACTACGAAGAAGAAACACAATTGGGAGTAAGATTCTCTGTATTCCCTAAAATGCACCAAGCCTTACTTTACTGCAGAGATATTTTGGCTGCCCTAAATTTGAGGAATAAAGGATATGGCATTCCATCTCACTTTTTTCCACACTGTATCTTCCAACCTATGATCATTTGACCTGATGCACTACTGCATCCCACATGTATGCATACATCCCAGGTCATCCCAATTCTTCAAGAACAGGTCTAATGGGTTTTTTTTTCCAAAATAATTGTAAACTTTTCAAAAGAATGACTTATAAGTAACCTGCCTAACTCCAAGTAACACTCTGGAAAGCACCATTCAAACATTACAGGGGGAAGATGGCTCTGTAAAAGCTAAGCTTCTACTGTTGCCCAAGACAAAATGGCTTGGAATCAAAGAGGAGATAAGCCTGAACTGGACAAAGGGAGCTGGACAAATCCCAGCATTATCAATGTGATGCTGTATAGGGCAAGGCTTGTGTTGCAAGAAGAAGGAAAACATTATTTTAAAATTAGAACAGCTAAAGATTAATTAATTAAGATGCTTCTTTGGCGAGCTCAGGATAAGGTGATGGCAATGTCATATGGATATGTCTTTTTAAAAAATGGTTAGCAACACATCTTTCTGTTGTAGCTAATGGGCAAATTCATTTTTTTTTCTTATATAAAGCTATCAGATCTAGGGTGTAAAACAATGGTTGACCACTAGAAGGATGAATAACATTTTATCACTTTGTTGCACTTACTGGTGCAGCCTAGAACTGAGGTCACATTTGTATATATTTGCATGCTTTATATCCAAATTAATTAACTATTAATTTTCTTTGAAATCACCCCTTCCTGTCTCTCCCCATTCAACAATCAAGAATTGTTTTAGGACTCTAGGTGTGCTCTGGGAAATCAACAGCATTGATCAGGACCCAAAGTTCCCAGCATGACTACGTTTCTAGCCAGCATCCCAGTCTAGGCATGACTGTAGCAGGTTTAGGCATCCATACAAATTGATGTAATAAATTTACTGGGCGTCATGGGAATCGTAGCTGTGATATATCATGAATATGAACTGTCTAATTAGTATGCATGGTTTCTGGCACAAATCATTCCCCCCATTTTTAGGGTAGTATAGTACAATGGTTAAAAGCTCACTGAATTACTTTGGATTTTTTTCCCCATTTCTTTCTCTATTTCATAGGGTTGCTATTATACAGCAGTGCAGCACTGAGGCTAACATGAAAAGAGATCCTTGCCTTGAGCTCCTAGAGAATAGACAGGATGTATATTTCATAAACAAACCCCATTAAAACAAGATTTGAAGTGGCCAGCACTGTTAAAAGTCATTCAGTAAATAAATTGCAAAGTGGTTTCCAGTCACTGCTTTACTTACATGGGTCTTCTAATAGATATGGGTAGGAATACAGGTCATGTTCCAGGTTGCACAATACACTTACTACAAATTGCAGCTATTGACCCATAATAAAATACGGTGGCACACTAATGGACACTTCTCTTGTGGAAAGGAGGTTAAGAATGGTACCTAAACAGAATTTCTGGATAGATCGCGACCCTCGCATACTGGAAGAAGGCTGACAATATTGTCAATCAAGTAGAGTTTCCAAAAACACTATCACCTGCTCATGATTCATCTGAGTCCAGTAGTTTCTAGAAGAAATATTATTTGTACATGTTGTGAGTATAACAATGCAACAGCCAGACAAGCAGAAAGTATTAAAAAATAAGGTGGGTAAAATATCTCATGGGATGGGAAACCTGGTTCTAGGGTTCAGCTTAGTATTATGAAGGTGTTTCTTCAGATCTACCCATTTTATAAGAGCAGTTCATAATATTAAGTTGCAAGTATTTATAATTTGTAAATGAATATAATTGTGACACTCCACAGAAGGACATACAATTCCACAAATTCGTAGATTAATCTGCTACCTTTCAGTGAATCTCCCATATCTTCATGTCAGTAGTTACACCCTAGTCCAGTGATGGCGAACCTTTTAGGCACCGGGTGCCCAAACTGCATGCGCGTAAACATGCACACATGCGCAGCAGAGACCCGAAGACCAGCTGGAGGGAGGTGTGGCATCCCAACACCGGCAGCTCTGCCAGAGGTGAGATCTTTTTCTTTCATGAGCTTCAATTTCGTCGTTTGCAGGGAAACAGAAGCTCACAAAAGAAACGCCACGGAGAGCTGAGCTGGGGCAACGGCGCGCGTGCCCACAGAGAGGGCTCTGCGTGCCACCTGTCATCACGGCCCTAGTCCCTGGTACAAGCAGCCATAACAATAATAGCAGACAAAGGTTGAAATACATTTATCTGGAAATAACTGCCACCAATTTGATACACCTTATTCCTCGATTAGACATGCATAGGATTGTTCTGACAGTGTGTTATTTACAATGCTTAAAAACTGTAATCTTATTCTCATATGAGAATAAATGCCACCAAATTCAATGGGGCTCCTAAACATTTTCAACATAACCCCTTGGATTCCAATGTAGTTTGCCTATAAGAAACAATCTAAAAATATATATGATCTGCTTCATAAGAATATTTGGCTTAATTAACAACCTAGCTTTCTGTCAACCCCATCTCTAATAATAGGAACATTTTAGCAAAAGACGGTGCTGGAACAGTCTATGCTTATTCCTGGATCAATACTAACAGTAAAGCTGCCAAAATTAATGGTATTAGCACACACATAGAAACAGAAATTCAAAATATACATTATTTGGTAGTACTTTTGGCAAGATGCCTCATATAAAGTCTATTCTTAGGATAGCAGAATATGCTCATACCAACACAATTTGATTTATTTGCATGTTGACATAGTTTTCAGCTCTTGAAATAGTATGCATTATTAAAGTTGTGAAGTGATCTAGATTTTAATAGGAATAAATACTCTGGAGCACCCAGCAACATACACATAAGCAGCTGACGGTAATTTCTTACAGCAGCTGCATCATTTTTCAGGATGCTGCTGCTAAGGTCCACAAGATCTCATGAAAAGACACAGTGACTATCAGGAGTTGCTGACTAGGCTGCACAAATCCTTCTCCCCTTGTGTACATGTGCACATGCACACACACACACACACACACACACACACACACACACACACACAAAACGCAAAACCCCCCCACCACTTAGAATTAATAGAGCTACAGGACTCCATGCTGTCAGGAGCTCCACCTTATTTCTTAATACTTTCTGCTTATCTGGCTGTTGCATTGTTATACTCACAACATGTATAAATAAGATTTCTGAGGTTGAGTAAGAAAAAAAACTATAAAGAAAATAAAATGTAAATTACTAAAGTAGTATAAACACATGCAACTCACAGGGTTAATCCACCCCTTATCAGTAGATTCATGTTAACTACAAATCTCTTATTATTCTGAGCATTTGCATCTGGTGCTCATCTATTGTGATAAAAAATTATAATGTATATACTACAGTTTGCAGAAAGAATTATGATTTTGAATATTGAAGATTCTCATACTGCAAAACTTTATCTGTTGGCAGGGTGATTGCTGACATTGAAAAAGACATTACAGAAAAACAAAAGGTTCAGAGGAATGGAACAATTCCTCCTATTGAATGAGAAAGCTGCAATGCTTGGGAATTTTTAGTTTACAGTACATTAGTGAACTACTGTAGTAAAAGGAAAAGGAAGATGATTAAGCTTGTCAGATTCCTCCAAGTTGACACTAACTCTTCCTGGTTAGTACATGGAGATATCCACATACTTTCCTCAGCAACAAAATCAAAGTAAGTTGATGTTTGCTACCATCTATGATGTGTGTGTGTGTGTGTGTGTGTGTGTGTGAGAGAGAGAGAGAGAGAGAGAGAGAGAGAGAGAGAGAGAGAGAGAGAGAGTGAGAGAGAGAGATATAATTAACCTGGGCTACTCCAGTGGTCTCCCATCCAAACACTAACTATGTTCAACTTTGTTCAGTTTTTTTCAATATCAGCCAGAGTTGTCTATGTGTTGCTACTTAAAAAGGGGATAGCCAAATTTAATAGGATTAATGATTATGGTTATTTGATATCAGTTTAGAAGAGCCAGTTTCATATACTAATTAAGGGATCAGGCTAGGAATCAAGAGATTGTGACTTCTAGTCCCACCTTAGGTACAATGCCAGCTGGGTGACCTTGGGCCACTCACTTTCTCTCAGCCCTAGGAAGGAGGCAATGGCAAACCTCTTCTGAAAAACCTTGCCAAGAAAACTTGTCCAGCCAATCTCCAAAAATTTGGCATGATTGAATGGTAGAAAGTAAACCTTCAGATGCAGTATACTGAGGAGTACAACAAGAAGACACTTTTGTCATCCTGTTTTGCTTATTTCCCAAAGATTTCTGATTGGCAATTTTGGAAAGAAAATCCTGGATTAGTTTCTGGCTTTTGTTCAGGGTCTTGCTAATCATATTCCAAACAAGATGAAGACAGAGATAACAAAATCCTTAGCAACTATGGGTAAGAAAAATGGGACTCCCTAAAGTTCTTGGACTAATTGTGTCACCTGATGCACAATGCATCACTTTTTCAACTGTGGCTGAATGTGAACTGTTCTGTGTGGGTTTTATTTCTGGAGGTTTGGTATGTGACCAATGTACAGTTCCAAAGGATAAACAAGACTGATGGGGTAATGCATATTGTCTGCAATTTTGATGCCGTGTGCAGAAGTGACTCATTACATAAGCTTTGTTGTTCATTCAAATTGAAACACGCACTTCATATTATACAAAGTCTTTTGTGAAGTTCGGGTTTTGTTCACCCATAACAATTTAATGTTTTCTTGAATTTCAACTTGTCTCCTACTCTGAGTTAAGTACTGGAGGATTGCCTTTATCACAAGGATTTGCCAAAAACCCAGCCTTCCCCGATTTGTTAAAACTAGGTGAGCATTTAGTCATTTCTAACATATAATCTATGTAAAATACTAGTGCTTGAATAAATAGGTATGCAATTTTTACATTCCGAAGAACATTAGGAAAGTGGCAGCCCTGTTTGGGGCACTATAATCCTATGAATATATAAATCCTGCAAATACTGAAAAGCCCTCTTTATTTGTTTAGGCTGCTGTTCAAAATGTTCCTGCACATGACAGAATGCTAGAGAAGCAATGCTACAAAACAGTGGGCAGCAACCATGCATTTTTCATGAATCTGATGATTATCTCCCACAACATTCTCCAACACACTATTTCATGGAGCAGGTTTTGAAATAGCACCATCATTTAAACTGTGCAAGGCCTAAATGGCTAGAAAGAGTGGGGTAGAAAATAAGACATCGGACAGGATCAAACTAAACATCAATCGAAAGACCTGCAGCGGTATATTCCTAAACCTGATGCCCTCCAAAGGCACTCTGAATGAAATGCTCCAAATTCTCAGCAGCATGGACTTTTGCTATGCTAGCAAAAATTTTGGGAACGGCAGCCTCACATCATTGGAAGAGCAAAGGGCATTGTATTGGGGAAGACTGACACAGAGCAAGAATTGGCAGGCTGCTGATATATGTCAGGGTCACACCCACATACAATGAACTTCCAACACTATTCTTATCCCCCCCCCACACCAGGTGAGTTAACTTCCAACATCAGAAACAAACTTGGCAAAAACAATACTTAGAAATGGCTGGGGATACAGCATTTGCAGGTAACAATAGATATACTTTGCCCTCAAAGCCACACTTCTGTATTTTCCAACCTCGGATCAAGACAAAAATGAACTGAGTGAACTGGGCAAAAATGAAATTTGGAAATAACTGGCGAGTACAGAATTTGCAGGAAAAGCCTATCAATAAGGAAATGTATAAGTCTTCCTCATCTGGGACTGTTCCAGTCTCAGATCAGAATTGCAAGACAAAAATGGAATATCTTTTAGTACAGGGTTATACTGAAGCCCTAAACTAAGAGCCATATGCTATCAAAAATTTCCATGCAGGCCTATGGAGGACAATTATTGCCATTTATTGATTTGATTTGATTTGATTTGTGAGTTACCCATCTCAACTAGAGGTGACTTTCCTCCCTTCTTGGTGCATACAAGGCAAGCAAGATTCTTTTATGATCAGCAATGCTGATCTAATAGGGGTTGGGGTTTTTTTTGCAGTTTAATAATGGAAGATGAGCCTTTATAAAATAGTTTTAATATAGCACTACATACATTTTGAAAAATATAAATTTTGTTTACATCATTGCAGAATATATCTATATACACAGATTTTCTGTCTCTCTCTCACACACTTTTTTCTTGCCAATTTAATCTTGAGACCTAGATCTCAGTCTGCTTTCCCGTTTCCATACTTACTCAATCTCCTTCTCTCTGATTCAGCAATCAGCTACTAGTTTCTATTTTACTTTCATCTCCCTAAAGACTATTTCAAACAAGACACAATCCAGGATGACATGTTGCTATTGAGCGATTGCTAATAAACTTTATCTGCATAAAAACCAATAGCAGTGGCATAGTATGGCTTACTTGCTCTTATGTGGGGAATTTCCTTTGTTTGGAGGGAAACAGAGAGGCTCCGTCTTCTATAACCATAAAATTGACATTCTTCCCCTCACATACAGACACCTTCTAATCTTCCTATATACAATGTGGGCAGAGGTTGGATGTGGAAATAATAGGGCTCCTGGGTGGCCTTAGACAAGTCACCCTCTGTCACAATCTAAACTACTTTTCAGACTTTGAGGATAAACCAAGATCTCGTTACCTTATAAACTGTTATAAGCCTTTGGGGATGGGCAGAAAATTAACAAACATTTCTTAGCGCTTTGAAAAGGACTGGATCATTTTCAAAAGTTACCACACTAGACAAAAAACCGTGTTGTCTTAAACCAAAATCATCTTGATTCAACTAGTCAGGCTCAATATTTCTGAATTTTTTTTTTTTTTTTAAAAAGCAAATACAAGCAAGAAATAGAGGAACAAGACCTTATTGATTCTTCTGGAGTCCTTGTGGCTTTCAATACACCAACTAGGCTACTAATTTGGGTGCAGGTCTTAGAATATTTCCAAGTGTATCTGGATGGCCAGAAGATAATGGGCTGAGTTTCTGGTTGATTTCACAGCAGTTATGTTTTGGGTTCCATCGGGATGAGTGAATGGATGAGATTTAGAGATATAAAGTATGGTGTCATCAGTTTGTATCATGCCACAGAATTTCTCTTTCATCACATCCAGCCAGTTGCAACTTGATGTGGACAGAGACACTGATAGCTTTGCTTCCTTTTTCTGCTTATATTACCATGTATATAAAATTTGAATATATATGTGTTTGTGCGTGTGTGTGTGTGTGTGTGTGTGTGTAATAGAATGTAATATAATGAATGCTGCAATATTTTCAAGTTTATCCTTGAAGCAATCCAGAAACATTACTTAGCTCAATAAATGATGGTTTGAGTACTCTCTGGAAAACAGGCTATTATGATCTTATTAAGTCAGAATACCATTATTTGTACAGATCACAATTTATTTATTTACCCACTTAATAGCATTTATATATAATTCAAATCTTAAAAAAAACCCCTCTGGACTGCAAATTATTAAAAATTCCAAGTAGTCATAGTCATAGTTTAATTAAATGGCCACTCACTAAAACAAATTTTCAGTGCATTACAAAATGTGAAAAGTTGCAGCCATACCTCTAGAGGCAGCATGTGGAATCATGTTTAGAACAACAATCCCTGTGTATATCCCAGCAATACACCATTTTCGGCTTTATAGTTAATAACCAGGACTTTGAATTGGGTTCAGAAACCAACTGATAACTTGTGCAGAGACCGCAAGTTAGGTATAACATTGCAATAGTAAGATACCCAAATGTTGCATTTGAAATCAACTGGGGCTTCATAGAATAGAATAATAGAATAGAATAGAATAATAGAATAGGAATAGAATAGGAATAGAATAGGAATAGGAATAGGAATAGGAATAGGAATAGGAATAGGAATAGGAATAGGAATAGGAATAGGAATAGGAATAGGAATAGGAATAGGAATAGGAATAGAGGAATAGAG
>QLTV01002664.1:1157379-1170649 GCA_003457575.1 Thermophis baileyi
ATAGAATTTTTTTATTGGCCAAGTGTGATTGGACACACAAGGAATTTGTCTTGGTGCATATGCTCTCAGTGTACATAAAAGAAAAGATAAGTTCGTCAAGAATCATAAGGTACAACCCTTAATGATAGTCCGGGTACAAATAAGCAATCAAATCATAGTAGAAACCAGTCAATATGAATTGTAAGGATACAAGCAACAAAGTTACAGTCATACAGTCATTTGTGGGAGGAGATGGGTGATGGGAACGATGAGAAGATTAATAGTAGTGCAGACTTAGTAAATAGTTTGACAGTGTTGAGGGAATTATTTGTTTAGCACAGTGATGGCGTTCGGGAAAAAACTGTTCTTGTGTCTAGTTGTTCTGGTGTGCAGTGCTCTATAGTGTCGTTTTGAGGGTAGAAGTTGAAACAATTTATGTCCAGGATGCGAGGGGTCAGTAAATATTTTCACAGCCCTCTTTTTGACTCGTGCAGTATACAGGTCCTCAGTGGAAGGCAGGTTGGTAGCAATCTCTTCTTAAAAACGTCCAGTGTTGGAGCAGACCTGGTCTGTTGCTCAGTGGTCCAAAGTCCTCTTTTCTGATGAGAGCAACTTCTGCATCTCATTTGGAAACCAAGGACCCAGAGTATGGAGGAAGAATGGAGAGGCACACACTGCAAGATGCTTGAAGTCCAGTGTGAAGTTTCCACAGTCTCTGTTGATTTGGGGAGCCATGTCATCTGCTGGTGTTGGTCCACTGTGCTTCATTAAGTCCAGGGTCAACGCAGCCGTCTACCAGGAGATTTTGGAGCACTTTATGCTTCCTTCCGCAGACGAGCTTTATGGGGATGCTGACTTCATTGTCCAGCAGGACTTGGCACCTGCGCACACTGCCAAAAGCACCAAAACCTGGTGCAATGACCGTGGGATTACTGTGCTTGATCGGCCAGCAAACTCGCCTGACCGGAACCCCATAGAGAATCTATGGGGCATTGCCAAGAGAAAGATGAGAGACATGAGACCGAACAATGCAGAAGAGCTGAAGGCCGCTATTGAAGCATCCTGGTCTTCCATAACACCTCAGCAGTGCCACAGGCTGATAGCTTCCATGCCACACCGCATTGAGGCAGTAATTGCTACAAAAGGGGCCCAAACCAAGTACTGAGTACATATGCATGCTTATACTTTTCAGAGGTCCGATATTGTTCTATGTACCATCCTTGTTTTATTGATTGCATGTAATAATCTAATTTTCTGAGATTGTGGATTTGGGGTTTTCATGAGCTGTAAGCTTACACTTTTCAGAGGTCCGATATTGTTCTATGTACCATCCTTGTTTTATTGATTGCATGTAATATTCTAATTTTCTGAGATTGTGGATTTGGGGTTTTCATGAGCTGTACGCCATAATCATCGCAATTATGACACATCACGGCTTGACCTATCTTGCTTTGCATGTAATGAGTCTATCTCATATATTTGTTTCACCTTTTCAGTTGCATTACTGAAATAAATGAACTTTTGCACGATATTCTAATTTTTCGAGTTTTACCTGTACTTTTTTAAAGATATCACTAAGCTAGTAAGATAGGATGTTTAGCTGGTGGAAGGGTTTTTGATGAGAATGTTTTTACAAAATGACTTCTGAAGGATAAGAAAGAGAGGATTGGGTGCACTAGAGGATGGTTTGAGGACTGAGAGGTTGTTGAAAGGGCAATGGGAAGTTGGAAAAAGGGAACATATAAAGGATATGAAGTGAGAGCTGATCTTGAGCCCTTTTAGAAAGATAAAGTAGAATGGAATCATGACCATGGTGGCAGAAATAATGTTCATTTCCACCCTAACAATAATGATGTCTAGAGTCATCTGTCTCCAAATAACTTTATTCTTCCAAATAACAGTAATGGAACCATGCTTTATATCACCTCAGTGATGAGTGAGTGATGCTATGAAGACACTGTATGTCTCTAAAGTAGAAATGACCAAAGAGAGGCAATGATGGTCCAAACTTACCCAGCAGGTTTTCTGCCTAAAGTATGTCCTGATTTCTAGACTCGTGCCACAACCTCTACACCAAACTGGCTCTTTAATTCTTTGATGTTTTTTAATTTCCTTGTATTTTGTTGCTACGCTACATCTTTTAATATAGTCATCATGGTTTATATGTAATATTGAATTATTTTGTTTTTAAGGATTTCCTCTGTATTTTTATTTATAACCATGTAGGCTTCTAGCCGAAAATAATAAATGTTACAAAGACATAACAAACAAAATGATTGATTTTATATTAAAACAGAAAGCCCGGTTCTTAATAAAGGCTATATTGAATTATTGGAATAAATTAATTATTTCATAGAATATACTTCTCTACTGACCCAATATGTCCATTATTTTTGCATATAGTGCAACAGTGCTTTGTTTATAATGGGTGACTCTTACTTTTTGCAATGTTTATATAACAACCTAATCTTAAACTGTTTCTACTCCAAGACCTCAAGCAGGTAAGTGATTTGACTGATAACAGTACTTAAATATTCAAGGATTATTTCAAGCATCAAAAGTGGCATCCCTGGCATTTCAGGCATCTTCTTATCCATGTTTGTTGATCATTGAGATTTATTCTTTCTAACATGCATAACCCTGCAGCCTTCACAATGTAGTTGTTCACAGCAATTTTATTTAGCTTTTTTTTATTTACAGCACAAAATTCAGGTGACTAAAAATCCTACAAAAAAAGGGGAACTTACTTCCTACAGAATATGGCAAAATGTCAAATGTTGTTGATAACAAAAGGAAAAGCAACCAACTCTACAAAAATGATGTTGGATGCTGTAAATACAGAATTTCACTATGAACAAGAAGCAAGTCATAATGGAAAACTAAAGAGGTCAGAATTATGGACAGGAAGTAATAAAATGAGATTCAGTTGGAAAAATATAGCTAAGGGAAATATTAGCTAAACATAATTATTCAACAGAAGGAAGGTCTTGGGAGAAAAAATAATTCTAGCAACTATAATCCCTCCCTCCTTCCCTGCAGTTGGGAAGCATGTATTACTCTAGCAAAATACTCTACAGTAAGTGAGAATATACAATCACACCGCTATATAGAAAAGGCACTTTGTAGAAAGAAGCTTCTAACAAAAATCTGAAGTTAACACAATTAACTTTGTGTAAGATTTTATTTTCTGAATTCAAGAAGAAAAATAAAGTGAAATAATACTCTATTTAGAAATAAACAATTTAATATTCTCACGAATGAAGGCAAATGTACATGTCCCAGGATAATGTTGCAGGATCCAATCTGGGTCAGTCACTGGGACCAGAGGTTTAGTCTTCTGAGCTTTCAGACTCATGCTGAAGCCCATCTTCAGGGAACTTCTCTCTAGACCAGCGGTTCTCAACCTGTGGGTCGCGACCCCTTTGGGGGTCGAACGACCCTTTCATAGGGGTCGCCTAAGCGCGCGCTAGCCCGCCATCTTGGTGCCACGTCCCCTTTGTCACCTCATTGCTTCTCGCCTGGCAACGCGCACGTGTGGGGAGGGGGAGGGACGGGGGGTCATGGCGGGGCGGGGGTCACGGCATTAGGAAGGTTGAGAACCACTGCTCTAGACCGACCCAGATTGGATCCTGCAATTTAATATTCTTGTCACGGAGACTAGAGTAGAAGATTCTCCAAAAGGTTTATTTTGAATACAAATATGCACAATTATCCTTCCAGATGAAATTTCTGAACTTTATTTATTTAAATAATCACGCACGTGCGCGCGCGCACACACACACACACACACACAGAGGTTGTTTCCTTTCTTGCAAAAAGTGTTCTACAGTTGAGTATTGCCAGTTTTATTTTTCACTCATATCTGCTTCTTGCAAAAAGTGTTCTACAGTTGAGTATTGCCAGTTTTATTTTTAACTCAGATCTGCTTTCTCACATGGAAGAGCTGACATGCAAGGAACTCATACAAACATATTACTGTCAAGTAGAAATCAGCACATATCATACATATGATTTAATCCTGCATATTATTTAAAAGGGGATGCAAATTTATTGCTCTAATTCAAATACAGATTGCAGAATTTATGCTGCAGTGTTTACAAATTAAGTGATTGGTAAACGAAGAATTAACCATGGCTCTTCAGTTTGCTGCTTATCCTGCCAAACTGCCCCTTTCTACTGAGGACTATTATACTATATATATGTGGAAGCAACCCGGATTTGGCTTCAAATCTGCTGAGCTAGAGAAATCAAAACACACCAGCTTTGGCAATGCCTAAATAATTCCTTTAAGTATCTTCACTTTGTACAGGAAAAAAGAATAACAGTTAGCTAAAAGGTTTACAGAAGTGCAAACTGAGCACAATTAGAAAATGTTGTAATTCAAAAGCGTAGGAACAGATTAACAATTCATGAGATCAGTCATTTAAACATTATTCTATGCTGTGCATTGAAACTTTGGGCACCAATGAAAATCCGTGGTTCCATTATCTCAGAAGCTGATACCGTCACCAGACTTGGGTAATGACATGCTCAAAAACACTTTTCTAAAAGATTTTAAGATTTTAACAATGAAATTAGTAGTTAAATATAGATCTCAACTGCAAAGCTTATTTGTAAGAAATGAGGCAGACCCTCATAGTGAGTGTTATGTATTATGATTTCATTCTCCAGAGGTGAGACTTACAGGAGTATGAACTACAATGAGCAAGTAATAAAATAAAATTTCAAGTCGACAGACTTATCTGTTTTGGCTCAGCCAAATGTTTGCATGGATTGTCCTCTACCATATGCGAGGCAGCATACTGGATGAAATGCTTCCAATAAACTGCGGGAAGTCTTATAAAAAGCAAAAACAGCCATGCTGACCATGAGAAAAACAAACAAGCTTCAAACTAAAAAAATTTATTAGCTCAACTCAAGGTTGCCAAAGAGTGTACAAAGTTAAAAAAACAGAAGGAGGAATAAACGTGGTTTCAGTTCAGTTACATGATGCTAGATAATGAGAGGCTGCAGACACACAAATTAAATCTATCAAATAGAGAAATGAGATGTTTTAAATTTCTAGTGGTCAAGCAGAACATTGATTGACCCTCCTTTTAAAAGTAGTCTTACATAAGAAACTTTCTTCCATTCACACATACACTTTGATTCCAGTTACTGTGTCTCATACACACGTAACTCAATCAGCTGTGTTATATTTAAACTTAATAATAATTGCTTAAGTATTGCTCAACTGCCAGTAACTCTGGGCAGTCTACAATTGTTAAAAAACGTTTAAAACAAGCAACAATACAAAAACATAAAAACAGCACAAAAGAACAAAGA
The DNA here is from genome assembly GCA_003457575.1 of Thermophis baileyi. Taxonomy (NCBI): domain Eukaryota; kingdom Metazoa; phylum Chordata; class Lepidosauria; order Squamata; family Dipsadidae; genus Thermophis; species Thermophis baileyi. Next base: position 1,162,684 of record QLTV01002664.1, read on the forward strand.
TGGCAAAGAAAACTAACCAGGCGGGAAGAAGGCGGGAAGAAGGTCATCCTCACCAAAGGCCCAGGTGAAGAGCCTCATCTTCAGGGTCATTTGAGAGTGGGGGCTGTTTGAATATTGGGAGGAGCCTCATTTCAGAGGGCAGGCACTGCTTCTGAGAAGGCATGTTTCTGGGGTCCTAGTTGGTGGCATTGTTTAATGAATGGAAATTGGAGTGTGTCAAGTCTGCAAGACTGAACTGACAAGGCAGATACTATGGAAGACTGATCAATCTTCAGACCTTGTGCCGTGTAGGGCTTTGTAGGGTTACTTCTGCAGTGGCTACTTTCATAAGAAAAGTTTAGTGCGAATACTTGACACACTCTGGCATTATTATTCTCAGAGGTATCTAATACAAAGTCTCAGAAAGGTACACCTTCATTACTAAAACATCTTATGGAACATTATACCATGAACTGTGGAGAAAAGTCAATGTACATATCTGATGATATGTGCTACTATAAAAATTAGATGTGACATTCAGCACAACATAGTAAGTGAAGAAGATATGCTCTATTTATTTATAGAGGGCATATTAGCTTCCACAGAGACTGGAATGTTACAAGGTTAATTAGTTGGTTTTAATCAACTCAGGTTCAGCTTCTAGAGACTATATGGATATAAGCTCACCACCTTGACCTGACTTTAGTATAGGACTACTATATAAATCTTCCGAGGACGCTCCAGTAATCCCTTTGATCATGTTCATCCACCTTATTAGATGGCTTCTCTTTCTACTTCCCCCAATTTTACCAAGCACAACCTTTGTTTCCTAGTCCATCATCCACTTGTAAATGTCTCCAATACAAAGGTATATCTCTTTCATTTTCTCTGCGTATCAGTTTTCACAGCTTTCTTGTTACACCTTACGCTGGAGAAAAGTTTTGATCTTTGTTAATATAAAAGTGTTCTTATTCTTATTTTGTTCCCTAAAACTAATATCTTTATTTCTCTAACATCCATTATCTGTTCTTGAGTCCCCCCCCCCACAAAAAAAAATGAGGGAACTACCACTTTCACTTCTTGCCATGTGAATTCTATATTGAGAATATCTTTACTTTCTTAATATTTAATTAACTTGGATTTTTCACGTTCCATTTTTACTTTCACAGCATTTTCTTCTAAGTTTTCTTTACTTTTATTTTACAACATCCTGTTGTGTGCATCTTAATTTAATTTATTCAGTTTAGGCACTACCCAACTCCAAATTGACTCTGTATAGTGTACATTAAAATCAAACCAAAATATCTCCAATTCCTAATGCTTATACCTCCAATTTTTATTCCAGCTGTCATCTCTTTCAGTCTGCCACTTTACTTAAGAAAAACTTAAGTAAAATACAGTAAGTTAGGAATGGCTGCAATCATGGTATACATCCACACCAATATTTTTCAAACTCCAGGATTTCTATGGAACCTTGGATTCCATACATAGAGCTGTTAGCACTGTAATCACCTTTTCAGCTTTAAACAATTCATTGGATATATCATTTGAATCTTGTGCTTCTTATTTGACAGTCTATCTTCTATTTATTTTCTATTGTTTTCCAATACAACGGATGTCTGGCTACATTTACATTCTACAGATGTTTCTATTATTCTATAAGCTTGTTTATAAAAGTGCCAAACTATATATTTCTTTAGTTTCATTTTCCTCTATCAGATCCCTTGTGGGGTTATTCTTATTTCTACTCTAGCTTTAAATGTTATTGTGATTACTTTTTGATGTTTTTAAAGACATTTTTTCCCTTTCTTGTTACATTTTTCAGTGTAACATTCTCAACTGAATTTTGGGGTTGACGTATTAAAAACATGCATTTAATTACTGTACATCCTTCTCGATCAAGCTTTTCATCCTCCATTTTTCCCTGGGTACCATAACAGTTTGAACTGAAAGTCAGTTAGGGTTTTTTTTTACTTTGAGATTTGGGGAATGTTTTTTCTGCTTGGGTTTTCACATATCTCTTACCTCTTTGTGTAGCTTCTCAAGTCCTCTTTCATATGAGTTGTGTTCCAAACCTGTCCTTTGTACTGATCTTTTCTTGCCCTGTTCTTATATTTTGCCAGTATGTTCTTCAGATCATATCTTGCTAGCACATCTACTCTTCGATTTTATTTTAGCTTAATTTATGTTCTGTTCCACAGAATTTCCATTTGTCTGGTAGTGTCTTGGTTGACTGGATCCCACTTCTTCATCCTCTGCAATAAAATCTGTTTGATTCTAATATTGTCCAGCCAGGAAGTTCCACAGGCAAAATTTACTTTTATGGTGCCTTATGCCAATGTTGGCAATAAACAAATAACTCCCTTCACAGAATTTTATTAACTTACCTGCTACACTGTTGAATTTATCCAATCAAAATCTTCTTGTAATTGCAGACTCTTCCATTTCTGTCATCTATTATATTCCTGCCGCCTGTTAGAAATACTTTTTTTTTCTTTCTTTCCTTCCTTCCTTCCTTCCTTCCTTCCTTCCTTCCTTCCTTCCTTCCTCTCTCCTCTCTCTCTCTCTCTCTCTCTCTCTCTCTCTCCTTTTTGATCCCTTCTCCCTAATTTTGCCTGTACTATTACTTTGTATTTTATTTTAATAAAGTTGGTTAAGAAATACTGTGTTAGGAACATAGTATTCATTGCATTTGTAGTAAGCATACGTGCTCATATTACATTGATATTCCTGATATCCACTACTATAATTCTCATAAATATGATCTGAGATCATTTATAGGATTATAACAGCACATCAGCATGATGTCAAACTATATTATATAATCATCTGAGTGGCCATTCTTGGCCACCTAAATTTATTAATTCTCAAGATATCCAACAGGTACTCTTCATTTACACATTCATAATTTAGAGTTTCACTTGGTATATGTTTCTCACATTATATGCACCCTTGTAAAATCTGTTTTAATAGTAGGACCATTCATGGCAAGACTTCCTTACACTTTGGTCTAGTTTCATCATTGTCTCCAAATCTACTTGCGCAGGTTTGGTAATATTCTCCTATAATTAAGGGGTTCTGACCTGGAGTTCTCATTATCTCACATCCAAACACATCTAAATGTTACAAACATACCCAGTATTCACAGCAACACAACTGAAGTAGTTCGCCATTTCTCCCAGGTTGGATTTTTCTCCTAGATCAGCTGGATTTCCCTAGAGTAGCAAAGTTCTACTTCCTCTCACAACTTTTATTGATTTCGATCAACTTCCTCCCTTCCCTTTTAACTTCATTGGCATGAAGGACTCTACAAGAAACTCTGAAGTGATAGGTATTTGGAGGATGGCAGTGTATAGAAATAAATAAATAAATAAATAAATAAATAAATAAATAAATAAATAAATAAATAAATAAATAAATAAGTAAATAAATAAATAAATCTTCCTTGTATAGTTTCCCTTATGATCTGTATTATTTTACAGTACCCCTTCTACTGAATATTTGTGCGATTTTACTTTCACTCTGCTATGAGTTTTACCAGGAAAGGACCCTGCTTTTCATGTACCGTGTTTCCCCGAAAATAAGACCCTGTCTTATATTTTTCTGAACCCTGAAATAAGCGCTTGGCCTTATTGCCATGCACTCAAAAGCCCGATTGGGCTTATTATCAGGGGATGTCTTATTTTGGGGGAAACAGGGTATATTATTCATACATAATCCAAACATATTGCACAATGTGGCTAACATTGTTGCCAGTGCCATTGCTTGTTGGTAGGTAAAGGCAAACGAAAACTGTACTTGGTTTGAACACTGCATGTTTAAGATTTGAGAGATAAACCTTGGGTATCGTGGATTGTATTCATAGGAAATTATATTGCATTTTGCAAAGAATTGTACTGTACTAGCATTTAGGACTGCAATAAATTTCATCTGTCTATAGTCAAAATATTCATTTTGAATACTGAACAAATATTTAGTGTACTTTATCAAAATGAGCAATGAATAAACTTTGGGACTGCATTTTTTCAGATCCAACCGAAACCTCTCTAGTACTTAGGTGAAATGTAAATCTAATGGATTTATGTTGGCTGAAAGCATTTGGAAGTTTCTGTGCTCTTCTTCAGTAAATAGTTTTGGGGCATTCTGGGAATTAGACTAAACAAACAGATTCTTAGTTAGATTATCTTGTGTTAGATTTTGTAATATCTTGCTCCTTTCCAGTTTTGAAAAACAATAGACAGAGGAAAGTGGCCATTTTCTCCTTAGTATTTTGCCTATTTCTGAACTGTTTCTACAGCTGTTATGATATCTCTAAGGCAAGAAACAGCTCTTTGAAATGTGAATGACAGTCTTTCCTATCTGTAGGAGGAGGAGTGGAAGAACCTGGGGGGTGGACTTAAAAGAGAGATCAACCTAGAATCCATACATAGACACAAGCAGACAAAGTCCAGCCTAAGGGGAGCCTAAGGTTTATTGACCCTTATTTAACTCCAAGCAGGTGATAAATGTTAGTTGAAAGATTACTGTGCACAGGCTCAGTTTAATTGGACCTGATCTTTCATGCCTGACATATCTGGCTATTTACCTGAATCACCTGCAGCACACTGTTTGCCAAATTTTGAAAACTTGGAACAAACATGGGAGAAGGAGATTGAGGAACTGAAATGTGGGGGAAGCTCCTTTCTTTGTAAGATCAACAAAAAAGACATGTTAAGGATGTCCTGTGAAATTCTGCACAATCAGCACAATTAGCTAAAGTCGGAGCTGTGCTAAAGTTACTTGCCATTGTTTTAAAGCTCTATTTCTTCCTACTATTCTTTGAAACACCAGATAGGCTGGTTCATAGAGTTCTGCTTTAAGAGACTGGAGAGGGAAACAAGAGCTAGGAACACATCCAAAGTTCGTATCAGCGCAAAGGTTTACAGAGACTAGTATCACAAAATGCAGTTCCATAAGCCACTTGGAGAAGTAAGATTTATTTATAACTTATACTTACAACAAACGACCCTTAGTCTGACCCCAAATGAAGACTGTACTGTATTATTCAAGGAATTCATAAAACTATGACCTCAGATATCTTGTGAGCATGTTGACTTGCCTTGTCTTTGACAGATCGCTTAGGAAGCTGGCACAGACACACGTTTGCAACATTAGACACTATGTACAGAATTTAACTATCAAACCATCAAAGCAGCAAAGTATCCACCATTTTCCTCTCCTAATGCTTGTTATTCCTAAGCCTATTATTCCACATTCTGGGTGTCAAACTCAAGGCCCAGGGGCTGGATCCAGCCCAGGGGCTGGATCCAGCCCGCGGGATACTTAGATCTGGCCCATGGGGCTGCCCTGGAAACAGTAAAGGACCCGCCTGCAGTGCTTCTGCCAGTGAAAACGGGCTCCTGAGCTCCGTTTTCGGCTGCCACGGCCTCCTGCAACCCTCTGCCAGTGATAACAGAGCTCGTGAGGGCCGCGATTTCAATGGCAGAAGGTTGCAGAAGGCCGTGGCAGCTGAAAATGGAGCTCAGGAGCCCGTTTTCGCTGGCAGAGCACTCAGGCCACCACAGGCACCCCCGACATGAGTGACGTCGAGCTGGCCACGGCTATCTTGGCCACGCCCACCCCAGCCCCCCGAGGTCAAACACAACCCTGATGCGGCCCTCAATGAAATTCAGTTTGACACCCCTGTTCTACAGCTTCTGAAATAGGTTGAAGTTTCCTTCCAATACTGTCTTTTCCATATACCTGTAGCTATTGTAGTGCATTGTTTACTTTCTGATCCGTCCTCCCTAAAACTTGCAGATCTTCTATTGAGGTAGTGAGGACAGGCATAGTATTAGGAAAAATAGGATCTGGCAAGATCAAGTCATGCTGTCAAGCATTTCATCTAACACTCTCCTCAAAAGAATACAGTTGCCTACTCCATCTGCCTTGACATAACATAAAGATTACTACTCAGCTTCAGCTGATGTTAGGAATCCGTGAAATGATTTTTAAGACCTACCTATGTCTGGCTCTGAATTCTGCTTACTCAGGCTGCAAAGAGCTTAGCTTCTTTATTTCTGCCCTACCTGGGTGTTAATTGTTCAATATCATTCATAAATTGTTTACACAATACTTTAACCAGAAGCAATAAGAGACTTTTTTTAAATCATGGTAAAATATATTCTAAGGTAGTTCATAAATGCAATTTAGGTATTCATGATACCACTTTGATTGTTTTATTGATTTACTTTTATTCACTTGAGAATTTTTAATTGTCTTTTCCGTAATCACATTTTCATATTGCCTATTCAGGAATCACTCTGAAGCATTTCTTTAAATTATAGTTCAATCTCTGTTCAAAAGATTATTTTCTGAATCTAACAATCATTTATTTAAAAAGTATGGTATAAATATTCATTAGATATACCTAAGGTCACTTCCCATATCATCTAGCTACAAATGTCTGGCTAAAGGTTTTGTTCAAAGTCTCAAGACCACTTTTTGAACTGTGTCCAGAAAAAACATCACACTGAATCAAAACCTGCAAATATCATGTTTGTGTATTGCAAAGCAGCACCTGGAATAGCAAATCAGACACCAACTATGTTTTTGTTAGGTCAACGCTTATGTTCAAGATTGGAACTCCTGAAACTTAATTTAAAAAGAAGCATTTAGGACAAATAGCCAAAACAAGTTGATTAATACCATCATGCTGAAACACTGGACAAGAGCAATGGACTATAGTGCAAATACATAACTTGAAAGATCATGCAACGAATGGCACCTCTTTCATTTACTATAGAGCAGTGATGGCGAACCTTTTTTGGCTCGGGTGCCAAAAGGGTGCACTCCCCCCACGCATGCGCACAACCCCCACACTGTCCCCCGCGCATGTGCACAACACCCCCGCGCTGCCCCCTGTGCATGCGTACAGGCCTCACTGAAGCCTCCGGACTTCCGGTAGGCCCATTGGGCTGTTTTTCGCTGTCCCCAGGCTTCAGGAGGCTTTCCTGAAGCCTAGGGAGAGCAAAAATGGCCGAAAAGAAGGCCGAAAATCAGCTGGCCAGCACGCGCATGCGCGCTGGAGCTGACATAGGGCAACACCTCACATGCCCTCAGATATGGCTCCACGTGCCACCTGTGGCACGCGTGCCATAGGTTCGCCATCACTGCTATAGAGATTGCTCCTGATAATATTCGGAAACTATATACTAACCAGGTAATGAATACAGAAAAAAGTTGTACCTGACATAGTCAACTGCAATTAATGAATTACCATCAGTAGCAGCTACCCCTAGTATTCATGTAATGGGTGATTGCACCGGTACCATCAGACACACCATTTCAGTGTACCTATTAGTTGTGACAAATGTTATTATATTCACATAGAAGCTACCACAATGTCTAGACTTGTAAGTATGATAGACTCTATAACTTGATTGGGAGGGGCAAAGTATATAGGTTTATTGTTATCACTGGATGATTACACATACCTGTGACCTAGTATTATTTAATTACTCTGGGCTAAACAAATATGTTGTAATTCAGGCTCAAGAGCAGAGGTCTTCAAACTTAGCAACTTTAAGACTTGTGGACTTCAACTCCCAGAATTCTCCAGCCAGCTATGGGAGTTGAAGTCCACAAGTCTTAAAGTTTATTTATTTTATTTTATTTATTTATTTGTTTGTCAAACATGTACAAGATAGCAGGTATAGGTATAAACATAAACATAATCAAAGTGAATACAGATAGATGAGGACAATAGGACAGTAGGACAGGGACGGTAGGCACGCTGGTGCGCTTATGCACGCCCCTTACAGACCTCTTAGGAATGGGGTGAGGTCGACAGTAGACAGTCTAAGGTTAAAGTTTTTTGGGTTTGGGGAAGAAACCACAGAGTCAGGTAGTGAATTCCAGGCATTAATCACTCTGTTGCTGACGTCATGTTTTCTGCAGTCGAGTTTGGAGCGGTTTACATGAAGTTTGTATCTATTGTGTGCTCGTG
>QLTV01002664.1:1172718-1193468 GCA_003457575.1 Thermophis baileyi
CTCTGCGGGTTTCGCGATCGGACCGGTAAACATGATAGTTTCTTACTTTGATAATGGAGTCAGGGAGGGATGCGTTCAGCCATGTTTCACAGACAAATATAATGTCGAATTTAGCAGTTTTTAGTAAGAGGAGGAGTTCGGGTATTTTGTTTACGATGCTTCTTGCATTAATTAGCTTGCATTTAAGATCAGCAGTGGTAGATATTGAGGAAGTAAGGGGTGTGCATGCCTAGTTTTGGATGATGAGAGGTTGGTTTTGGTTGATGGTAGGTTGGATGTTGGGTTGGGTGATGAGGGGTTGCCAAGTTTGAGGACCCCTGCTCAAGAGAGTTGGTTTTTCTAGAGATTTCGTTAAAGCATACAACAGAGAAATCAATTCCTGACACTAGTGTTTTCAGCTGATCACCACTAAAGACACAACAGGTGTTTTGTCAAAAGCACACTGGTACAAAAGCCACTAAACACTCAAGTCACATGAATTGGCCTTATCTGAGGCCAACATTTGGCTTCCCGTTTTTGTCTGCATGCTATAAAGAGTAACTATAACAAAGCCTTCTATTATAAATGGAGCTTTCCATTGTAATCTAGAGGTCTCTTTTTAATTTTTGGATGGAGGTGGCAAGTACATGCAGGCTCAACCTTTCCCATCTCTTAAAGGGTGAAATTACTGAAATTATTTTTTCTATAAACATCATTGCAAAATTTCATAAGCAAAACACACATAACAGCTATACTATTCAGAAAAGGGAAAATCAAGTTTCTGTAATGTTTTTCTTCTTCTGCCTGATAGTTGCCATGGACACCAGATGACTGTGTATATATCTGTGTCTAATTAGCCACCCCCACATTGCACCATAGCAACATAGCTAATATTGTTCTCTAAAGAATTTTTTTGGGGGGGGGGAGTTTAAAGCATATAGATTTATAATGAATTATATAAAAGTAAGCAATTGGTTCCTTTAAAAGAATAGTCTCGCAGGCATAAAATAGTAAAATAAAAAGAAGACATAAATATTATAATATATATTTAGGAAGTCAGGCCTTGGCTATAAAGCCTTTTTTTTCCACCAGATTCTTGGCTTGAAAAGTTTTTTTCTGAAGGATTAACACAAAAGAATCAAGATATCTTCAAGATGCTACTCTATTGTGCAGTAGCCTGAGATGAAAAATAATAGTCACAAATTAGGGACAAAGCTTGAAGGAAGCCAGAGAGTAAAACTATCTTACCTTCTATCTTGTATTATCTTTTTTTTTTAGTCCATTAACAGCAGCTAATGTCTTGCAAAAAGGAACAAACGAAACATAAGAGACATGATAATAATCCATATGTTATGACACTATCTCCCACAGATATCTTATATCTGATCTTCACATTTTTCTCTTCTTATAGAATCATTACAAATCATTTAACATGGCAACCTCATCAAAAACTCATACCCGCTCTACCATTATGGAAAGAAGGTACCTACTCCAAGAAATGTTTAGAAAGAAATAAACAATAAACACCTCATCATCATGTCTTTTATCAAGTCCTATTTTCTGACTATTTCTGTCTGGAGTCAATAGGTAGTTATCAAAGTTTATCAAATCTACATGCTCTGGTATGTGTAACGATCTCTTTCTTTGCTTGTACTTTGATTCCCACCAAGCCAATTTCAGTAGAATACCTTTAAATCTTATTTACTAGAAAATAAATTCCAATAGCTGGGTGGAGTTATTTTCCCATGTAACAATATAGAAACATGTTTTACCGGACAAGACAGAGATAGATCTTTAAAGTGGTTTTAAAAATGACAGGTTACAAGAATGATATAGAAAAAGGTGCTACGTTTGATATACGAACAAAGCTGGCTGATGTCTTAATAATTACTTTTCCATTTTTCTTTTTATTGATTTATTTTTAGTTCATGTTAGCTTTTATCTTTTTTAGCTGTAATGTTTAACAAAATTACTATAAAAAAGAAGTTGGCGGCAGGAGATCATCATCACATTTTTCTATCCTTGAAAATTATTGTTGCTTTTTATATGCCAATTCATGCATTGCCTCTTGTTCTTTATTTAGGTTTTAGTAAGCTTTTAACAAATGTAGTCATAATATTTCATATGATATGCTTGTCCCCGTAGCTTGATGCCTGTTTATCATGCCTAGTTTCCCATTGGATTCTGATTTTTCAATGAGAAGCAGTTACTTATTTCCAGTGTGTAGTTGAGAATCCTTTACTGTTAATGGGAAAGAAAGGAGCCATTGTATGAAATTCATTATAGTGTCTGAATATGAGATTCATTATACTATTGTTTTTAAATAGTCTCCTGTCACCAATTCTATTCATTTTAGGCATCACAAATGAGGTTTAAACTGGTGATAAAAATGTAAATTTTCCTTTGTCTTTTAGGCAAGAGTTCACTTGTATATTGATTTCTTTTCCATTATTCCCAGAATATTCCCTGACGATGGAATCACTATTTAAATGATAACTGAGTGATAGTGAGGTTTATTTTGTATTGCATAAAGATATTTTATTGTGATTGTGTATAGTAGTAGCGCTGAGCTTACAAGTTTATGGAGATCTGTAATAATGCTAATTATTAATAAATAATTTCATAATAAGATCTCAGTTGCATAAATACAGCATAGTTAATAAGAAAAGCTTTGTTCATACAAAAATATTAAACTGAGATGGCCCAAGGTTTTTGGCCAACCATGCAACTTCTCTGAATGGCTCATAACATACAGAATTATAGCACATTAACAGTTTAGATGTCATTTTTATGACCTTTTTCTTCGTTATGTACTTTTTAAAGATGCATATTAGAAATAATGAAGCTATTTTTTTAGCTGCATTTGGAATGCAACAGAAAATGCGCTTTACCAAAGGCCTGAGTTGGTACAGGTATATTCGGAGTTAGTTTAACATTTCTTGGTTAGCTTCTTTGACAAAGCAGGTAGAATCATAAGCCAGAGTGAGAACTGGAAGATCTGAGCACAGAAAGAAACTTGGTCTACATGTTTCTCTTCCCTAACATCTTAAAAAACACTTTCTACCTGTAATGGCAGACACACTTAAAATTAACTTCTGGGTCTACTGTTTATAAATAACTTCACTATGTCCAATGTTAAAGTATTTTGCTCCATTCTCTACTAATAGAATGGAGCAAATTTAAATATTCTTCACCTTTACAATAATTGTAATATTTAGTTCCTTCTGGTTCCCTCTACTGCCCAACCTTTAAAGTCCAGTCCTATATTTTTTTTAAGGATTCAAAACAAAAACATTTTTTCACAGGAAGGAATATTATCATTAATTCCAAACTTTTATTTCAAATCCATCTGGACTCTTAGTCCATTGGTAACTTTCCAAAACCAACATTCTAATCACCTATTTGCTTTTATTCCCTACCCCCACCCCCAAAAAAAATTAAGTCCGCAACTTGTATTTAAAATTTCTTTTGCTAAAGATTGAAGGAAACTCAACTGGTGCTGTAAAACCTATTGATCCAAAGATTCCTAAGGGCTGAAAAGTTAACAAGTCATTTCCAAAAGTCATTAGAAAAGGAAGTATGGAAGCACAGTGTTCTTAAATGTCTCAACTGTGGAATGAGCAAAGATAACTTGCCCTCATCTCCCAGAACTCAAAATCTGCTGGAAACCACTGCCTTGCGGTCTTCTGTCTAGAGCACTTCAGGCAGTAGTGGGTTCTAAAATTCGTTGCTACCAGTTCGCTCGTGCATGCGTGTGACGCTTCTGCGCATGCACAGAAGCGTCCCGGGCAGGTGGGCGGAGCCTCCTGCCGCCGCCACTACCGGTTCTAAGAACCGGGCCGAACCGGGAGCAACCCACCGCTGACTTCAGGGTAATCTCAAGTCCTCTCCTTTTCTGGAGATGAATGATCAAAGAGCTGGTCTACCCTCCAGCTCTTCATTCTGCTGTGGTCATCAAACTCCGCTTTTAGAAGAATTGTCTTCAGTTTGCCAATTTTTCCACAGAAGTCTTTCTTACCTTCAGTTTCTATTGCTCAATACTTCTTACTCTTCTTCTGCATTTCGTCTCAAATAGAATAGTATAATTGCTAGATCTATCGATATCAGGGGTATCAAACTCACGGCATCACGTTGTCGTCACGTGACATATTGTGACTTATTCCCCCTTCGCTAAACTGGGGGTGGGCGTGGCCATGTGACGCATGCGGCCCGCAGGCCGCAAGTTTGACCTGATCTATATGTACATACTAGGGTTTTTTTTCTTTTCAAGCAAAATAGTATGATCAAAGATGTGGCAACGATGGAGTAGAATTTTCAGAGTCCAGTAAAGCAACAATAAAATATTTCTTGGTTTCACAGTTGTACAGGTAGACCTTGCTTAGCAACAACAGTGTACAGTTACAACAGTGATAAAAAGTAACTTTACGATCAATGCCCACATTTACAACTTTTGCAGGTCTATAAAGCAAAGAAAAGCTGAAGTAATATTGTAAGCAGAGTCATGATTTCACTTAATTATTGCTTCACTTAATGACCAAATTGCCAGACCCAGTTGTGGTTGACATTATCTGTATTCAAAAACAAAATGAAAGCTTTTGGGAAATTTGAATATTTTTTACTGCTTTTGTTTTACAGAAATTTGCATTTTAATGGAAAGAATATTTAGTAGCATACCAAATTAACTGAAACAGCATTTAGGATTATCCAGACAAGCTCAGCTGTATACAAAAATCCTTTTAATCCACATTTTTATATGTTCATTAGACATGAAAACTGAGAAGTCTTTTAAGATAAAGGTAAAATGAAGCACTGTTGCATTGTATTTTTTATCAACTAAGCAGAACCATCTGCATTCTATATTCTGCACTTGGACAGTGGATAGTGCTTTGTTTCAGGTATAAAAAAGCTTAAGCAACACTGCTGCTTAGAGTAGGAGAAAAAGAAAAAGAAAAGAAAAAAAAAGAAAATGCACACCTAAAAGGGGCAATCAGAGTAAAGTTCAGAGCCCTCTCAAACCTGTAGTATCCCTGGCACTGGCTATCATCTAATCAGTTGCCATTCAATAAAATCACCCCTATATTATCTATAGTGGAATTATGACATGAGCCAAATGTTCAGAACTCATCTGTTCTAGGCAAGCAGCCATCGTGGAGGAAGACAAAATAAGCCCATGCTGAATCATTTTCTGCAGCACATACAACTTCCCAGCACACTTTAGGTGAACAATTCAGCCAGAATCAGACCTGGCAGCCAGCATCAAACTCTCCTTTTTAATTCTTTTCAGAATACTGGACATCGAAGAAAAAATTAGGGAAGAAAAAGGAAAAGATTAGAATTGGATTTTCCAAAACAACTGGAAAACTGTAGCATAATTCACCAACAGATATACAGTACTAGAAACAAGTCAAAATTAAGTGTATAAACTGGGCATGAGTTAATCATTATGAACACTTGCTTCATATGCACTGCTGCACTGACTTTGATGTACAATTGGTCTCACTCAGCAATCTCATTTTCCCACAATCTGTACCTGCTAATACCAAAATTGGATTGTATGGTTCATGCTTCATCATACAGTCTCTCTCAATTAGTGCTTTAGTGCTTTCATCTTTTTTCATGTGAAAGTAACTAACCCCATTATTTTTGCATAATGCATGTAAACTACTGGCATTTAGGAGTGCATATATTTAACATAATTTTAAATATCTTTAGAAACACATTCTTAACAAACAAACAAACAAACAATGTAAGACCAGTAAGGGATAAACTAAAATTAAGTGGTAATAGACTGCTTAAAACAAAAAACTTCTAGCAACAATGAATAGGAAATAAATTCAAGGTTGTCCTCTAGAAGTCCTATATAGAAGCAAGTGTAGTCTTGAGCTTGACACAAAACAAATATACACTCCATCTGATACAATAATTAACCAGACTAATCATATAGAAAAAGTAAATATTCATTCATTCTTCATAGGGGTACTTTCGGTTTAAAAGATATCCTTATTCTTAAGCAGGTGGTACTGGATAAGAAGTTGGGAGGCTGGTGATAACTTTGGCTTGTAGAAAGCTCCCTCCTGTTGTGAATTGCAGTTCCTAGTTACAGCCGGCAAGATCCTAACCCTTAGCCTTATGTGATATGTTTCTATGTATACCGCAAAGCAAACAAAAAATAAAAATATGACTTCTCTAAATTTGATTCTACCACTTCCTAAGTCAATGCTTGTGTCATGCCATCTGCCTGTTTATCTAAGTCACTATTTCACTAACTTCCACATTAATACTGCTCTACCGCTAAAAGGAAAAACATCCCATAGTAGAGATTTACAGCAATCATGGCTCTATCAACAATTCAATGTGTATTCATGGATCAATAAAGTGTGGTAGATCAGATTTGCTCAACTTGCACCAAGTTCTATGTACAAAAATTACATATGTCCATTTACTGTATAAAAGTGTTTAGAGATTCCTGTTACAAGAAATTTCCTCCCAGTTTAAAAACTACTGTTGTCAGCAATAGCAACAAAGGTTAAATTTTCTCCATATCATGGAAATGTCTGGTGTTTGTAATGAAACAATATTCATAGAATCATAACTTAATTTAAAAACATCACCGTCAGATGGATTTGTAACTGGCTGACAAATTGTACTCAATGAGTTGTCCTTAATGGTACTACATCTACATGGAGGGAAATAAGCAGTGGGGTACCACAAGGTTCTGACTTAGGCCCAGTACTCTTCAATATCTTCATAAATGACTTAGATGAGGGAATAGAAGGGGAACTCATCAAATTTGCAAATAACACTAAGCTGGCAGGAATAGCTAACAACCCAGAAGACAAGCTCAGGATCCAAAAAGATCTTGATAGACTTGAACAATGGGCCCTATCTAACAACATGAAATTTAATGTGGAGAAAAGCAAGGTTTTACACTTAGGCAGGAAAAACCAAAGGTACAAGTACAGATTAGGTGAAATCTGGCTTAAAAACAGTAACTGTGAGAGGAACCTTAGAGTCCTAGTGGATGATCACTTAAATATGAGCCAGCAGTGTGCAGCAGCAGCCAAAAAAGCTAATACAATCTTTGGTTGTATAAACAAAGGCATAGACTCAAAATCACGTGAAGTGTTAGTACTGCTTTATAAAGCCTTAGTAAGGCCACACCTGGAATACTGAGTGCAGTTTTGATCACCACATTATGAAAAAACATTGAGACTTTGGAAAAAGTAGAAAGAAAAGCAACTAAGATTATTAAAGGCCTGGATACAAAAACACATGAAGAACAGTTGCAGGAATTGGGTATGGCCAGTCTAGAGAAAAGAAAGGCTGGGGTGGACATGATATCAGCACCTAACCTATCAAATGTTTGGAATTAACTGAAAAGTATTGCTTGGCGCACAATTCTATGAACTGTTGAAGACTCCTTTGTGAAACACTGTCAAATGACATGCTGGGTTAGAAGAATCCTCACAAATCAGAATATTTTAGCTCTGCAATGCAGCTTAGATTTTTGGTATTTTTCTGCTATACATTTTGGGTCATGATGTTTCAATTAACAATAAGCTCACTTGTTCTGCTGTTGTATGCATTAATATAAAAATTGCACAATAGAAAGAACATAGCAGAGATACATCACAATGAAAATATGCCACAGTGACTCAAAAATGGGAAGAGAGGAAAGGAGAAAATAATTTATTTCAGTAATCCTCTAGCCTGTAAGTCTTCAAAACCGACCCAGTGAATTTATGTTAACAAGCAGAAACCACACATTTATATCCCAAAATGACATTTAGCTTAGTAGGCTCCTTACCAAGGAAAATCATTCAGCGGTGTTTTGTATAATATAGCAAGGGTCCTATGTTTCATTTTATACAATAGCTAAAATATCAATCCTTACTTTTTACAGTTACTTCAAGAGTATTCTCAACTGCTAACTTCTAATACCTTAGTTACTATTAAGCTACTATAGTATACACTTGGAGAGAAACCAAAAAAACAGTAGTATTTAAGATTTCATAATAATTACAGTATCTTCAAACTTTTGTTCAGTATTGAGGTTTAAGGGTTCAAATATATACAAAATCAAGAAACCTCCCCCCACCCCAGTCTTCAGTTAGGGTGAAGTACCCATTCTAATGAAAACTAGACCATCTCACCCGATACCTATTTTCTTAGAACTCCTGCACGAATGTCTTTATGAAATATCTTATCAAATTAACTATGCTGATAGCAGTATAAAAACACAAGTATAAGTAATAAGTCATCCAATTTCAGTTACCCATCAAAACCATCAGCTTCTCTGCCATATAAACAGAGCTAGTGGTGCCATCTTCTTAAAATGAGAGCTCATTCTAATTTCCAGATGAAGCACTATTAATCTGTTGCTCTACAACCTATTTGTATTTGTATTCAGACAATACGGTGATGGTAAGAAAAGGATAATCAAGAAAAAATAAATTAATGAACCTGAATAATTTCAGCATTTGTTATTTTAGTTGCTACAGGCTTTTTATTAAGCAAGCTTTTGTAGGCTATAAAGAAATATGCACAGCTATCTCTCTATTGCACAAGAGAGGTTCATTTTCGTGAGTTAGAAGCCTAGTTTTGTTCTAGTGAAAAGAATTGCAAAAGCCCACAGCTGCCAATCAAATGAAGCTATAATCCCACGCTGTTGTGATGCATATTTATAAGCAAAAAGGCAAGCCCTAATAAAATATCTGCAATTATAATCATTCAGCCAATTCAGATGGCATAAGCCAAAGCACTGCATCCTTATAAAAGCAAATCATTGGTTATTGCATATAAAAATGTTCAGTTCTAGAAAATTATGCTGACACCAATAAAAAGAATGCGTTTTGGAACAAACTAAGTTCATCATAACTTTGGGAATTCAAATTAATTATATGAGTGATTGCTTAATAAACTTGAATAAATGAGCAGACACTTCATTTTTTTTTCCAGGGGATGAAACACACTCCTTTAACATCTAAAGCATTTAGTATGTGATCAGTTTGAGAAGGATTGGTTTATATAAACCAACTTCTGTTAGGTATTATTCACACTGTCTAGTCTAGGAATGGGAAGCTTGCAAATCTCCAACTGTAGCTAAATAACAACTCCCAGCAACATCAATCAGCATGACTAATGCTGGAGAGCGTGGCTGAAATCCAGTTTCCTCATCTCTGATGTACTCTGAAACACAGTCAGATCTGGACATTGAATACATGTTGCCTTTCTTATGCTTCTCAGTTCCATGTTCCATTCCTTCACCTCACCAATTTCATGAGCAAACCCTAAATATGCTGACCCCTAGATGGGGAAGTGGGGCCAGATGACAAAATCAAGGAAAGTACTCCAGTGCTATAGAGTTCACCAAAAGGTTATATCTAATGACAATATGTGCAAGATTTCTGTACATTCCGGAAGCCACATCATTCTGGAAAGTGTAGAATAGGGTTTGCCCTGCAGAACATTCTTATCAAACATTAAGGCAAAGCTGTCAGCACACTAAGATTAGACTAGCACCAGACACTGCTGAGGTTAACAAATGACAAGGGTTACAATGGGAATGAGTGGGCAGTATATGTATTCATATTGGCCACCCCTATTCAAACCTCTTTTGATTTTGAAACTAATGATGAGTAAATCTCATTTGGTGAACCATCCCTAAGGAATCAAATTTGAAAAGAATTCTTTAAAAAAAATGTTTTTAGCACATGTCGGCATAATGAAGACAAAAGAAAGGTGAGTTCAGTTTTTTAAAAGATCAAAATAAACAATGTATAGTGATAGGACTGAAGAAGTGAGCTAAAGCTAATGCTTGATGAGTAAATGATGCAAGAAAGAAGTCATCTGATTCACAACTTAGGAAAATACTGCAAAACAATAACCAAATTGTTTGGCAAAAGAGAAAAGAAAAGAAGAACCATATTAAAACTATCATCTTACAGTCAAACTAAATGAGAAATTAAGACATTTTGCAATTGGACCCTAATCTCCTATGTTTTGCTTGCTTTCAAACTGAAGCAGCCACAAGTTGGATATGTATAACTGGGTTAAATCTATCCCATAAACCAGTGGTTCTCAACCTTTCTAATGGCGTGACTCCGTGATCCCCCCGCCGCCGCTGTGACCCCCTCCCCGCCCCCTCCCCGCGCGGGATGAGTTGACAAAGGGGGCGTGGCACCAGGGGCGAAATGCTCCGGGTTCGGGCTTGCCTGCCGGTCGCCGGACAGCTGATAGCATCGGAAGCGGGAGACTTCGCCCGGAGTTCTTTTACCCTCTGCGCATGTGCAAAGCGTTCTGCGCATGCGCAGAGGGTAAAAGCACCCAAATGGCGGCGTCCGGGCGGGTGGGCGAAGTCTCCCGCTTGTGTTGCTACCGGCTATCCGGCGACCTGCAGGCACGGCCGAACCGGGAGCATTTCACCCTTGCAGTGATGGTGGCACCAAGATGGCGGGCTAACGCACGCGGCGACCCCTGTGAAATGGTCGTTCGACCCCCAAAGGGGTCGCGACCCACAGGTTGAGAACCGCTGCCATAAACTGAGCTACCATTCACCTACATCAAGGGGCTGGCCCGTCAGACGAGAATACATCAGCGGTAGTATTCAGCAGGTTCTGACCAGTTCTGGAGAACCGGTAGCGGAAATTTTGAGTAGTTTGGAGAACCGGTAAATACCACCTCTGACTGGCCCTGGCCCCCATCTATTCTCTGCCTCCCAAGTCCCAGCTGATCCGGAGGAAATGGGAATTTTGCAGTAACCTTCTCCTGGAGTGGGGTGGGAATGGAGATTTTATAGTATCCTTCCCCTGCCACACCCACCAAGCCACGCCACACCACGCCCACCAAGCCACGCCCACAGAACCAGTAGTAAAAAAATTTGAATCCCACCACTGGAATACATGTAAAGAAATCTTAACCTTTCTCTCCAGTCTGTCTGAGCACTGCCAACCCATTGCATTTGAAACATACAGATACAGAGAAAAGTTCTACCATCTCTTCTAGTATAGCTGAACTAGACAGTCCAAATGGGCTTATATATTTAATACAGATGCGCTTTGTACCGTAGTTCTCAAAAAATGTATAAGATACCAAGAAGCAAATGTTTTCCATTTCACCAAACAACTTTATCCCATGAATCAATATTTCTTATATTTCCACATTGCTCATCTTGGATATTTAGAACAAGTCAGCTAATGCAAGGATAGGCAACCTAATAATCAAAGGTCACATACAACTCCAGTAAGTGATTTGTGCAGCTCCTGGTATACCTTCCAACCAGAACTGTTAAAAATGGACAGCACAATTCCGTTATGTATGTATGTATGTATGTATGTATGTATGTATGTATGTATGTATGTATGTATGTATGTATGTATGTATGTATGTATATGGCCACCCATTCACTTTCAGTGACTCTAGGAAGCTTACAAAAAAAAATAAAAACCCAATATAAAAAAATATATTGAACTGGGAAACAGAAATTAGGATGTCTGAAAATAATTTTAAAATATTAATAATATTTTAGGATGTATATTAATATTTTTTAAATGAAAGGGGAGAAAAAGAAAAGGCATTTAAGGGTCTCCATCCATATTGCCCATTGTGACTTTTGCCCTTCCAATGTTAAGAATAATTTACAGTTTCCGAACAGCTATCTCCCATTCTCTAGCAGTCCCCAACCTTTCTGGCTCCAGACTGGTGGCAACAGCAATGGTGGTGGGGAGGGGATGGTTTTGCACATGCAACCTAGCTCCTGCGCATGAGCAAAATGAAGCTTGGTGTACTTGCCTGTCGCTTGCCCAGCACGGTTCTCAACGGGCCGTGGACTGGTACCAGTTCATGGCCCAGGGGTTGGGGACCCCTGCTCTAATGAAAAGACCTGAATTTATTTCATAGAAAGCAAAAAAAAAAGGATAAGTTTAAATACAAAAATAAACCTCTTTAGGTATTCATGGTATTTTGCAGGCCAGCTCCAGGTTGGAGAGAAGTTTTTGTAATAAATTAGTTCTTTCCTAAGACAATGTTGCTGAATTAAACTGGGACATACAAAAAATCAGCACAGTATCCTGTGCTGTTCTAGGCAGTGCTGGCCAGAAAAGATGCTTGACAAGGGCCTGAAACAGTTGTTCAGAAATAAATTGTGCACCAGGGGATCTGGGCAAGCATTTGCAATGGAGCCCATTAGTTTACTGGGGCTGAGGTAGTCATCTCCTGTTGTGAAACATCAAAGAGCAAGAAACAC
This sequence comes from Thermophis baileyi, assembly GCA_003457575.1. Lineage (NCBI taxonomy): Eukaryota > Metazoa > Chordata > Lepidosauria > Squamata > Dipsadidae > Thermophis > Thermophis baileyi. The sequence continues at coordinate 1,184,942 of QLTV01002664.1, forward strand.
TTTGTCTGAGCCACAGGAGAACTGTTGTTATTTAGAAGAGACTGGGCTGGGTAAAAAACAGCTTGTTCTTCTTCCAGACTCACGTAGTTCCCTGTTCAGTGTTCATTCTATGGAAAACCTGAGCTTTCTTCTTATATAATCTGTTAAATATGATTGCCATTGGGGTGATACAGTAGGAGGCCTGTTTTGCTTTTGTTTGCATCAGCATTTCCCATTCATTTTCCTTGCTGCCACTTGTTCACAAAGGGGACCAGAGAGATTAAATGAGATACATTTTACCACTGGTGTATGTTACAGATTTATAAAATACTGGGTGGGCTAATTTAGTATATTGAGATATAAACAATTATCAGGGAGATTCATTAAAAGTGTCTCCTATCCCAGAGTCCAATTCTCAGTTATTATTTCTTGGATTATTTTAGATTTATAGGGCTTAGCAAACAAGGCATGTGAAGACAGATGCATAGTAATTAGCCTGTTTGGAGCTGCAGTATTTTATTTAAGCAAACAATATTATATCTATTCATCTGTCTCAAAGTAGACAGTCCGAACGCCTTTCCAGCTGTTTGATTTTAGCATAAAAATACCATAGCCATTAGCCTCTCCACAACCCAAATGCTCTCCCTGAAACTAGTACACCTGTTGTTCAGATAAAGTCGAAAGATTGTTGTATCAGCAGGGTACATTTTCCAACACTCATATTCTAACATCTTCTATTAGAAAATAGCCATTTTTCTCCAAATGGCTTTTCTTGCAACTGTGAACACTCTGTGGAATACGACCACTGCATAAATGTTACTTGTGCCATTAGCAATCCAGGAACAAGTGACAACTCTCCACGCAGCAGTGGTAACTCTTCATCACAGTTAAAAGTTATTGCTTTTTAAAATACTTTTAATCACCATTCAAGCACTAGGCTGTTCTAGCCTTACAGATGGGTGTAAGAGAAATCCACAGAGATTACTAAAACAATGAAACTTTTTCAACATAACATGAGTGGTGCTGGACATCTGGTGTGCCTTGTGATTCTCTTCAAGTCAAAGCATGATGTCATACACTTGAGAAAACGTTATGTGACTCAACCTTGATATATAAAATTTAACATTCTTATATTTTATACCATTTTTAAGATATAAAAGAATAACATATAATAATAACAACCAATAATAAGCTCTTTTATCTTATTATTTTCTACTTCCTATAAGACCACCAGTACAATAGGGAACCCTAACATATCATATGTCCAGCAAGGAGGGCAGGGGTGGGTTCCACTTACCTTCCCTACCGGTTCGCATCGCGACGGAAGTGCACATTTTGCACGCCGTCACATCGGGGAAATGACCATCTGCGCATGCGCAGAAGCCTCTGCGCATGCGCAGAGGGGTTTTTTGCCAGCCGCGGCGACCGGAGAACCAGTTCGGGGGCGTGGACAGCCGGCCATCGCTGCCAGTTCGGCGAGCGGGTGCAAATTTCCACCACCGGTATGGGAGAACCGGTCCGAACCGGCAGCAACCCACCACTGAAGGAGGGTGGGTAAAGGTGGGAAAGGAACCTTATCAAACATTTTTTTCATATTCAAAGTTTGGCCTCAGAACATTTCCTGAAATAAAATTAGTCTGGAACTACTTAAGTTTAAAAAAGAATTAAGCTTGCTGAATTCAGGCTTTTATATTGGACAAGGTGGTGTAGTTTGGAAAGAATCCAAAGGAATGAACCTGCTTAATAGCAGACCCACAGGAAATAATCTTGGACAAGTCTTGCCTGACAGAATTTGTGGTTTATTTATAAAATCTTTACACTACCCTTCAGGATAATATTAAAAATCAATAAAACAAAATACCAAATAAAACAGGAAAGACAGAAGACAACTTGAAAATAAGAGGACTTCAAAAGACCTAGAAATGAGTGCATACATTCATACATATATATGATTTGATCTCATAATATGCACTTGCCAGAAAAACATGAGATGTTAGACAAGAGCGGGATTCCAAGGCACAATACTCAAAAACTAAAACAAAGCCATACAGGTAGTCGTTGACTTACAATTTGTTTAATGACCTTTCAAAGTTACTTATGACCAGTTCTCACACTTATGACCACTGCAGCATCCCCATAGTCACGCGATAAAACTTTGGGTGCTTGCCAACTGACATGCATTTACAATGGTTGCAGCATCTCAGTGTCCTGGGATTGTCATTTACAACCTTCTGGTTGTAGCTGGGGAGCTTCTGATAAGCAAAATCAATGGTGAAAGGCAGATTTGCTTTATAACCGCATTATTCACTTAACAACTGTAGTGATTCATTGAACAATGGCAAAAAGTTCATAAAATGGAGCACAACACATTTCACAACTGTCTTGCTTAGCAACAGAAATTTTGGGCTCAATAATGGTCATAAGTTAAGGACTACCTGTATAGAAAAACTTGGGTAAAGAACTTTCCAATAGATAGTACTGGAAGATATAGTACTGCATATTGATTTTTATGTAGTAAGTCACAAGAAAGTGGCCTTTCAAAGCCAAACAGTGATGGTGATATTGCTTGACAATATAAGGTTTATTGATTAGAGAAGTATAATATACTTACATACTGTAGATGAAATTGAGCTTTCATTCCTTTTTAGTTATTATACCCTGCTTTAAATAGTGAGAATTAAAGGGTACACAGTACTTTCAGTGAGAACTTGATTGCAGTAAATATTCAAATCCCATCCCCATTAATTAAACCTGTAGCTTTACAGCAGGATCTTCTCAGTAGTCTCAGGACTACTTAATCCACTCTTATTAGTTTTAACCAGAATTAACGGTTGTAGGTTTTTACCATGTTCAAAAGCCTTAGAGCTCTAATTGGCAGCTATTTCTAAGAGATGCCATACTTTGTGTTGAGCAAAGTGATGCTCTTTCCCCTAACTCCTGCATTTGATTTGACATTTTAAAAGACTTTCCTAGTTAAGCAGCAAAACCACACCAAAAGGAGCCATATTTTCACATCTCTTTATTCAGCAAACTGTCCCCATATCAATTGCTGTGTAAAATTTAAACTTGAATGGACTGGTCATTCTCTAGAACAGGGGTGTCACACTTGCGGCGTCACGTTCTCATCACATGACTTATCATGACTTTTTTCCCCTTCACTAAAACAGGAGTGGGTGTGATCAGCGCATGACGCATCTGGCCCGTGGACCGCGAGTTCAATATCCCTGCTCTAGATTTGCAAAAGATTAACAAGGGTTTCTAATCTCAGCAGAGGCACATATGTTTGCATGGCTGTGGAGATATATATATATTTCTGTGGAGACATACTTATGTTTGTATGCTTTCAAAGTTCCATCCTTGTTCCAAACACTTATTCCTGGGTTAAGCATATGCCTGGTGCCTCATAATTTTATACTTGTTTTCCAAAACCACTATTTGCATTTGCTACCAACTGTTGGACCATGAGAATCTAATTAAAAATAAATTAAAACCCATAAGAATATTGTCTGTCCATAGTTAGCTGTGAAGAGGGAAGAAATGCATTCAACTAAGATTCTGTTCTTATCTATCCATAGAATAAAATCCCTGACAAACTTGTCTTTCTTCTTTAGACAACCCACTACAGATAAGGGCAACTCAGCAAATGAGAGCAAGCAGAACATCCAGTTGCAAAGCTCTCTCGTCATTCCTGGAGTTATACATTATTCTTCATAAAAGAGCTGTCCAACCACAGGAGACAGCAGCTATAAAAAGTCCTGATAGCCTATAGTCGTGCAAAATCTATCCTGCCAGCTGCTTCTTCACATCCATGAAGGAGAATAAGATTTGATACATACAACAAAATAATCTTCTCTGAAATGAATATATGCAAATGTCACCATTCCAAGATCAGCTGCATTTACTAAAAACAGTAAATTCCGTGAAGCAATTCATTGGGTAGGCCTTAGCAAGCAGAGAATTATTAGCTGATATAGTAATATACATACTGGTGCTGACCACCCAACTCTATAAGGCTAGTTACCTAGTTCCTTTTTTCTTTCTCCTCTGAATGAACCTGCCTATCCTTTGCACTGAGAACATGCTTCAGATTTTTAGCTTGTGAGAGGGATGGGGGTAACAAGAGCAGAGCTTTCATGTAGTCTTCCCGTTACTGTAGTATCACTTACCTTCAGAAGAACATTATTTCAAAAAAGCAATTAAAATTATCTTGTTCCAGGCATTTGAGAACTAAGGAGCATTGGCTGACTTTCACTAATTTTCAGACTTTTTTATATTTTCACTTTTTTTTTTTTTAGGAGTCTGGATTGTTTTTAATGGTATGTTGTTGTTATAAACCACCTGGACTCTGGTGAAGGAGTCATGTAATAATTTTGTTTTATATATACATGTGGGTTGGTGGGTGGGTGGGTGGACGGGTGGGTGTATTGAAACAATTTAAACTGCCATCCTATGAGCTGTGACTTTTTATTTGGGATAAATCGTACTGAATACTGAAAAATGTGTTTCCAAACAACTATGCATAGAATTGAACTGCCCAACCTTACAGTAAATAAAGCAGTTCAGACATTAAAATTAAGTTTTCACTTTATATATATACATATACATACACACACACACACACACACACACAGAAGGCTAAAGCATACACAACACTGTATTTTTTCCCTGTCAGTTCACTTCTTAATTTATTGCCTGAAAGAAAAAGCTGGGATTCAGGATGCATGCTGGCAAGATTTCTTGCCCATTTAAAAGCATGAAACTCATACCTTGCATCTAAATGAGACACCAGGAAACAGACTGATTAATTTCTTTAAAATGAAATGAAAATCATTTACTGCAGAAAATATATTTTTACAATTTGGAGCAGAAACCTAGAACAGAAAAAGTGGGTCAAGTACCCGAAGGCACATATTCCATGCACATTTTTCATATGGAACATCCTTCTTCAGTTCTATTTCAGAGGAATTTAACATCTTGAATTGGGTATCTTAAAATTCATTAATTTGATCATTTATTAGTTAATATCAATTACTGAAACTCTGGAATTCAGCCCCCTCCCCCAACCTATTTCTAAGTATTTTATTTCTGAATGAAGAAAGCTTGAACACAGTTTGGAGTATCAAGTCTTCTCAATATTGAAGTTACTTTCACAAAATTTTCTTTCCTGGATGAAAGAGAAAGAGAAATAGGCAGGTTCAAGCTTAATATTTACCATGGGTAACCTGATTTACTCAGTACGCTAACCCATTCATTAAATATGGTTTGTTGAATTAATCACAATTGGCTGGGTTCACACAATGTATCACCAAAACTAAACAACACGTATTATGCCTTAGTACAATCTTTGCATACAGATCATATATTGTCATAACAATAAACCACGTTATAATGTTGACACCGAGTGTAGCCTTAGCAGAAAAATTATTCTTTCTGAATAAATATTTTTCAAACAAATGCTATCTGCAGTCCTCAGCAGTATACAGTAACAGAGGAACTGGGCTCTTGTATTAGACTGGGCTTATGAGCTGTGATGGTGCAGTGGTTAGAATGCAGTATTGCAAGCTAACTCTGCCCACTGTCCACTGCCAGGAGTTTGATCCTGACCAGTTCAAGTTTGACTCAGCCTTCCATCCTTCCGAGGTTGATAAAATGAGGACCCAGATTGTTGGGGACAATATGCTAACATTTGTAAGTCACTCAGAGAGTGCTGTAAACTACTATGGAGCGGTATATAAATCTAAGGGCAATTGCTATATTATCTGGGCTGCAATAGCAATAGCAATAGCACTTAGACTTATATACCGCTTTACAGTGCTTTACAGCCCTCTCTAAGCGGTTTACAGAGTTAGCATATTGCCCCCAACAATCTGGGTCCTCATTTTACCCACCTCGGAAGGATGGAAGGCTGAGTCAACCTTGAGCCGGTGAGATTTGAACCGCTGAACTGCAGGTAGCAGTCAGCTGAAGTAGCCTGCAGTGCTGCACTCTAACCACTGCGCCACCTCGGCTCTGTGTTGCAAACATGTGGACAGCTGACAGTTTTTGTATCTTTTTGCTACCATTTCATGGTCATCCAGATTTTTACAGCCTAGATATGATAGCCCAACTTTTACAGCAATCTCTCCCCCCTGCCCATTTGTAATATGTTGGTGGGTATGCAAGAGCATTCATTATATCCACACCAGGATATTTTTTATTTCTAGTTATTGCTTTGTCTTCATAAGTTTTAAAAACCTACCATCATAATGTGTTCTTCAAGCCACCCAGTTGTTGTTTTTTTTTTTTTTTTACATTTCAGACTCATTCATGAAAGCTGTTCACATCCTTAATTTTAAAAACCTTGATTCTTAATGTCTGGCTTTGAGCCCACTTTGTAGAACCTGACTTCCAAATGAATGGCTGGCTGGTTGGTAGGCTGGTTGGCTGCCTTCCTTCTCTGAGAGCTACACAACCACGAAGAAGCCTCTTAATAAAGAAAAGAAAGGGTTCCCATTCATTTTGGTTCCATTAACATCTCTACTGTTCAGATCCCAAGTTTATAAATAAGAGCTGGAAGAGATCCCAAGAGGACATTGAGACTAACCCACTTCCAGACCAGAACACTATTCCATCACTTGAAAATAGGGACTGTTTCATCAGGCCAGTTGTAAAAGAAAGCAGTGAAAACATACATGATTAAAAGCATATGGTCAAAGCAGAGTTATAATTTCCCAACCCCACAGATGTTTTGCCATATCCTCTTCTTTTTGTGTAATCGTCTGGCTTATAATTAGTCTCAACAATATTGTATGAATTTATATGCCTTACAGCATAAATAGGGTTGTAGGCATTACCTTATCATCTTAAACAGGCTTAACAGGAACAAACCCATTGAAGGCAATTATATTTTTATGGTGAAACAAACAGCCTCTATCTAATAAGAAGCAGTTCAGAAGCATGGTGAAAAGAACACCAATGAGGAGATCAGATATTAGTGCAGCAGCCAAAGGGTTTTAAGCTTCCAAAACAGGAAAGGGAGTGAACTGTCAGGCTACATCAAATTACCCTCCATATGGGAATCAGGGGTGGGTTCCAAAAATTTCTACTACCACTCTGTGGGCGTGGGTCAGGGGTGGGTTCCACTTACCTTCGCCACCTGTGTGCATCGTGACGTTGCTCGCACGCGCACGTTCCCCCGGTGCAATTCTGCTTCTGCGCATGCTCAGTCACTATAATCGGCCCGAAACACAGCTGAGGAACTGATCAGCTATGCTTCGGGCGAAGAATAAAGGTCAGCATACACCCGGGGGCGGGCAGGAGGGCCATTTCCAAAGCAGCAGCAGAGCACAAACGGCACAAAACTTCAAAACTTTGCCAAAAATCCTCGGAAAAAAATGGCGGCGCCCACAGACCGGCACCGACCAAAGCGGGTCCATGACGCCATTGTGATGTCACTAGCGGCTCACTACCGGTTCAGGCAACCCGGTACAAACCGGGAGGAACCCACCCCTGATGGGAATGTACATGAGTCCTTTCTCAAGTGTCTTTTACAACCTGGCTCACAGGTTTTGGTTATTTTATTTAAACATACAAACATAAATATAAAGCTACAACTGTTTTAGTATTAACTTAAAATGGTGCCCACAAAAAATTCAGAGCCAAATGTGCATAACTTTGCAAACTGTCAATTGCTAAAGCTTCTAAGACTGTATTCCATAGAACTTTATTCACTTGTAAAATCTATTCATACACATCTCTATTTTGTTTGGAGTTTATGGACAAATTTAAAAGGTTGAATACGAAGTTCAAATGAACTTCACAGCCTAGAATTTCATATCACTATGAAGGAAAAGTTAACAAAATAAACCACACCCATTAAAGCAACTGTGTAGTATGGAAGCAGGAGATGCTTATTTAATATGGCCATACACTACAGTAGTAATTATTGATATAATGTGTCTATCCCCCAAATAAAGTTCATACAAGCTGTATTTCCAAAAACCACTAAAGATATATTATGGTTTATTGGATTTTGGTTTAGTGTAAATCTAACCAGTGTGGTGTGAAAATAATTGTTCATGGTTATTGTGTTGCAACAAATTCAGCCAACTAGAAACCATAGTCTGCGAACTGTCCTTAAATACCACACTTCGCTTTCTACTATGTTACAGAGCCCCCGATTACGACATCACACATGCGAACAAGTTAACCTCACTACTAACGTGGGCAGCCTCCTACCCACACCCTCTTATTTTTCTTGGTGATCTCAACCTACCTCATATTAACTGGACACTAAATGAATGTACAACTGAACCCATACATTCAACCCTATACAATGCTATTACTAATCTGTCCTTAAATACCACACTTCGCTTTCTACTATGTTACAGAGCCCCCGATTACGACATCACACATGCGAACAAGTTAACCTCACTACTAACGTGGGCAGCCTCCTACCCACACCCTCTTATTTTTCTTGGTGATCTCAACCTACCTCATATTAACTGGACACTAAATGAATGTACAACTGAACCCATACATTCAACCCTATACAATGCTATTACTAATC
>QLTV01002664.1:1195053-1205281 GCA_003457575.1 Thermophis baileyi
TTATCTGCCACAATGTCCTACCTGTCAATGACTACTTCACCTTCCACCACACCAATCCACGAGCACACAATAGATACAAACTTCATGTAAACCGCTCCAAACTCGACTGCAGAAAACATGACGTCAGCAACAGAGTGATTAATGCCTAGAATTCACTACCTGACTCTTTGGTTTCTTCCCCAAACCCAAAAAACTTTAACCTTAGACTGTCTACTGTCGACCTCACCCCATTCCTAAGAGGTCTGTAAGGGGCGTGTATAAGCGCACCAGCGTGCCTACCGTCCCTGTCCTACTGTCCTATTGTCTTCATCTATCTGTATTCACTTTGATTATGTTTATGATTATACCTATACCTGCTATCTTGTACATGTTTGACAAATAAATAAATAAATAAATAAAATAATAAATAAAATAAAAATAAATAAAATAAATAAATAAACTATGTATCTTTGAACAGTGTGAAAATCAAGTCACAAAAGATTCCCTGACTGGTTCCCTGAACTATTCTACTCAACCAGATGGCCATTACTGTGGCCACATAAGTATGTTCTAAGCCACACTAAGCATATTTTAGATTGCTATCCAAAACCACAAACACATTACTTGAAGAGTCATTCCCATCTACATTTCATAAATATGCCCCATTATTTACAACTGCATACTAACATTAACTTTGTTCCCTAGAAAACATTCCAAAATTTCATGATGGTCAACTAAGGCCCATATTGCAGTCAGAATAAGTAATATTATGCCATTACTATTAGCTTGTCTAATTCATCATGGAAACCTATCACTTCTTAGCAGCATGTTGCATTTTTATGATATGTGCATAGTTCCCCACTAAAACTTAGATCAGTGATTCTGGTTTTGTTAGATGTCCTTGTAGTTTGAACACTATATTTTAAAGTAGGATTACATCAGCCAGAAACTATTTTAAAAGAAATCTACATACAGGTACAGTACAACTTTTGGCAAATCTCCCAGCTGGAATCCAGAGTTAGCAACCTGTATATCATACACTATCAATTGCTGGGGAACATGAGTTAGAGAATGCTATGGTACTCCTACCCTGCTTTTTAGTACTGACAGACATTGTTTGGCCTCTGTGGGAAGAGAACCCTACTTTACACAGCAGCACTTGTTACATTAGACAATCCTCTGACAAGGTAAAAGCATTGCCAACAAGTTTTCTAAGCAACCTGTGAAAATATTATATACACCAATGCAGATGATGGAATTGGCTTAGTGGTGTTATAGGACCATATTATAGTGACACCACTCAATTATACTTGCAAAATTGTACACTTTCTAGAATAAGATTGTGTGAGCACAGCAGTGCTGATACTGATTATTTAAGACGTAAATCTAACCAAAGTAAAAACGTATTTTTAATTAGATTATGAACCACAGTAGTGAAGTTTAAATAGATCTTGCCATTCTCCTTTAGTCCAGTAGTGCTCTGTAAGAACCTAACCATACATAAATATTGCAGTCTTCCAAAAGAAGCTCAGAAAGCGTAAATGTAAATGTGTGTGTGTGTGTGTGTGTATCCCAGTAAAAAAAGGGGTGTGGCTAGCTGATGAGAGCTAAATAGCTTGAAATAGATCTATACTAGTCTCCCTTTATTTATGTATTTATCAGTAAAAATATGTAACATATAGAAATGGACTGTCGTTGTAAGCAACTGCCTGGATGGCCCCTGGAGGGGCCGAAAGGCAAAAAGGAAGCAGTATGCTCCCTCCCATATTTGGGTATACGAGATGATTTAACAGAAAAAAACATATATATATCCTTGTCCCTGGAACAAGCTGATAGGGAGGGGAGTCTTGCAACACAAGAGCTTAAGCATTTGCCTAACAAGGCAAACTGCCCAGGTTCAAATCCCAGTAAAAAAAGGGGTGTGGCTAGCTGATGAGAGCTAAATAGCTTGAAATAGATCTATACTAGTCTCCCTTTATTTATGTATTTATCAGTAAAAATATGTAACATACATACATACATACATACATACATACATACATATATATATGTATATATTAATACACCTGTGTGTATTAATGTCTGTATATGCCTGTTTGAACGCATTTATGGTGTGCAACCTAGGAAGAAGTACCCATTTAAAAAAGAAACAGCTGGCTGCACAGCACCATATATGTACTACATGAATATATGATAACTGATTACAGGGCAAACCAATTCTCTGATTGCACACCAAAGCCCATTTTCATGGGAATACAAACAGCTGCTTTATAAAAACAGATCAATTGACTCCTAAGCTAAATGGGAAAAGATTTCCAAGGTTTCAAATAAAAGTCTTTCCTGGACCTAACCTGGAGATGCCAGCACTGAATACACCCTTTCCCTAAACTCCTTCCTAGCCAATGGAAGCAATGGCTTGGAAATCTGGGGGAAGGAGGGGGCGTAGTTGAGCCAAACATCTGAAGCTGGATGGAGCAACAGTCTGACTCAGGATAAGGCAGTCTATCTTCCTGAGCAGGAGGGGAAGTTACTCACTGTCATGAGCTGAAATGAGCTCTAGCAGTTTCATACTAAAAGCTTTATCATGAGGAGGGGGGATGGGGAAGAAGGGAACCCTTGGTATCATGTTTGGAACTCGCTATGTAAGGAGGAAAAAACAAGGCTCCACCACGAAGTGGAAGGGGAGATGGCAGAGTCCTTGGACAAGCTGGAGAACATCTGTGAGGTGACCCTTACAATGCAGATAATGCATTGCAATGCAGACTTGCTAAAAAGAATGCAAATGACCAGCTTGTCTGCAAGTATAAACCCTTCCATTCCCAACCACCCAGTCAGAGCCTAAGAAGCTTCTTGGATGAGAAGCAAAACGTCTTCAAAGAAAAAACAAGAAAGTCCAGTTGCCTCTTGAAAAAAAAAAGCACTTTTGGGACAATCACGGCCTGGAAGACTGAGAATCTCCATAACACATCTATGTGAGGTTTGCACAACCTCTGCTTGTCATCCTTGGGGAAAAAAAGCCAAAAGTCCTTAACCACGACTGTTTTTTTAACCTGAAGTAGCTCCCAGCATGCCTTTTATACAGCCGCCCACCACCACAGCTCTCTCCCACACCCGCTCCGCACTGGGGAGCAGCCCACGCGCCAGCTCTCCTCCTCACCGGGTGATCTTTCCACCCACCCTGGCTACGAAGGAATCCCGTCCCGCCCCTCACACTCAACAGCGAGTCCCACCGAACAGGCTTCAGCCTACGCCCCCCCCCCCACACACACACACCGCCGCAAATCTTGTAGCGGCTTCCGAGCCCGCGGCCAAGATGCGCGCCCACAAAAACCCCACTCTGGAAAGGGACGCCTGCTCTGCTGCAGCCCAACAGAACCGCCCCGAGTGTTTCCCAACTAGCGCTTGCAAACGACCAAGAAGAGCCACGCAACGACCCGGCAGCTGCACCCCAGACCAAAGGCAGGGAGCAAACTTCGCCGGACTTCAACGGACAGCCGGGCATCCGAACCACCGGGGGGGGTTCCCCGTCCCCCCGTGCCCCCGCGACAGGCTTCTCCTCAAGGAGGTTCTGGTATATTGATACCTCCGCCACCCACTCTGGGCGCTCCCCTGAGGCCAGCCAAAGGTGACCCCACCAATGACTGACCTCTCCCCTTCGTTCTTTTCCCTTCCCCCCCCGCCCCGCCTCTCACCTCAATGAGCTGGACGTAGCTGGCCGGGAACCAGCCCCTCAGCCCTTCGGCCGTCTCCCCTTCCCACCAACCGCCGTCGGGCCCCGCCTGGAGGACGGTGAGCAGCTCGCCCGCAGCGAAGCGCAGTCCGTGCCGATGTCGCTCCCCGGAGAAGGGGTAGAGGGTTCTGCAACGCGCCCCCAGCACAGGCAACACCCGCTCTTGCCCGGGCGGTGGCATCACACAGCAGCCCCAGCGACTTGCTCAAGAAACTCGGGTCTAGCCGCCACAGGTGCCGAGCTGATCCGCCTCTGGCTGCTGGGAGTCCGCCTGCTTCCCTCTCGACGCTCCCCAGTCAGCCCAACTGGCGGATTGGCCGCCTCGCTTCCCCGCGCCGCCCCCTGGGACAGGCGGACCGCGGCTCCGCGCCCGCCCTCATACGCTCGCTCGCTCGCGCACACACACACACCACACACCACACACACACACACACACACACACACACACACACACACACACGAGCCAAAGCGGGCCCTCCCCTCTACGTTCAGCTGAGATTGCAATCCTACGCTGGGGGGGAACGGGGGGGGCGAGAGGCAAAAGGAGGACGGGGGCGAGATGCGGCGGATCGGGAGCGCCTTCTCACCCCCGCAAGTTTGGCTTCCCCGCCCCCGAAGCGGAAAGAGGCTTACATTTCGCCGAAAGGAACCTGGCGTCGGACTCGCCATAAAACGCTCTACAGTAGGAGGCAATCTATGCATCCACGGGGCTTTCATTCAGCCAACGCGTGTTTGGTACAGGTGCGCGGGAGAGAGACAGGCAAAGCCTGGTGCCCATCAATTCAGTTTTACTGTCAGCCTATGTGTCTGCGAAATAGCAAAAAAATAAATAAATAAAAATCAGTCCTTCAAACTGTTCGGTTGAAACAGGCAAGTGGATAAACCCATTGCTTAACCCTCATTCAGCAGCAAAACACCTGTATAAAATTGTTCTATTCTACCAGAGGAGAAAAACCTATAATATCATTAAAACATAGAAAGATGTCATCCTAGCCTATCAGTGGCTTAAGAAATGCTGGACAAATCATCGCCGTCGCCACCAAATGGAAGTTGTAGGTTATATGATGGATAAAGTGTTTATTTAGGGACAAGTCATTTATTTTATTAAGGGAGAGATCAGGGAGAAAAATCTGTCTATGAGGTTGCTAAGATTCCACTTTGACTTGATGGCATGTAATCAATATATTTAAGTAATTTATATGGCTGTCCATCTCACAATAGTGACAGTTGTCACTGGTCCACACTACAGATTCTGTATGTGGCATTTATTGGCCCATGACAAACAAAATAAGATAATTAACACTGAAATGCAAAGTATATCTCTACATCTTATTGTTATAAATATAGTGATTATATTCACAATACACTTGACCTGTATCTACAATGACAGCTAACGATGATAAATTGTTGACCGATAGAATTTTAATAAGTGAAACCCCATCCATGGGATGCAGGCAGCATGCGAAACCATGCCCCCTCTGATCTGTGGAACCGATTCCTGATGCCCAAAAGGTTGGGAGCCGGGAGTTCAGGGGAGCCTACAACCCCTGAACTTTACTAATTTGTCCAACTATACATAACTCAGTTTAATGAGTGCTGAGTGCTCAGTGTACGTGCAGGGAGTGACATTCACCCTGATGGTACCCAAGCCATCCATATTATGTCTAGAAATCTAGTCTAGAAATTAAGCCTGGAGTTTAATGGAATGTTGGCTATCAATAGGCATGCTTTGGGGCTCTCCGAGGGAAGAATGTTTTAAATTAAATGTTCACAAATTGTAAATTGCATGCTTTGAGAGGGAGATTACTTTTTTTTAAGTTGATCAGGTTTGACCAGGCAGAGTTGGAGCACTGTCCAAACTGACCGCTCGCTTGTGTTCTTGCAATCTGGTGGTTAGGAGTTAGAAGTTCAAGGAGACCCAAACTCATTGGTAGCCCCACACTGTCCAAATTTGCTGCCATTCAGTGGGACAAAGAGGGGCAAAGTATGATGTGAGTTGTGTTAATATAAACAAAGTGGGAATCCTGTCAATCCTGTCTTGCTTCACTTGAGGAAGCCAGAAATAAGGCCTAGGGCTGTGATGGCGAACCTATGGCACGCGTGCTACAGGTGGCACGCAGAGCCCTCTCTGCAGACATGTGAGCAGTCGTCCCAGCTCAGCTCCACTGCACACCGGCCAGCTGATTTTTGGGTCTCTGCTGCGCATGCACAGGGGGCGGGGGGGCACGCGGGAGATGCGCGCACATGCGCAGGGGGTGGGGGAAGCACAGGGGGTTGCACGTGCATGTGTGGGTCGGCGTGGCATGCCGGGTGGGTGTTCGTGCGTGCATTGCATTATGGGTTATAAGTGTAGGGAGGCCCAAAACGGGGCATGGGGGTGCGGTGCAGCCCCCCCGTGGCCCATTTTTTGCTCCCAGGAGGCTTCAGGGAGGCCTAATAGGCCCAAAACAAGGCGCTGAGGGAGCGCAAGGGGGTCACACATGCATGTGCAGGGGGAGGGGGTGCAGGGGGTCATGCGCGCATTGCATGATGGGTGTGGGCGTGCTGTCATGCGTGCATGCACGCGTTTTCAGCATACGACAACAAAATGGTTAGCCATCATTGGCCTAGGGTGAGTTTTGAGAAATGGCTAAACCCAACAGTCTAAGCGTGATGGCTAACCTTTTTGTTGTCGCGTGCCGAAAGCACGTGCATGCGTGCGCGACAGCACACCTGCGCACCCGCACCCACAATGCAATGCCGCATGACACCCCACACCCCACCCCCTGCGCATGCACGCTTGACCCCCTCGCGCTCCCCTCCGCCCCACACTAATGTGCACGTGACTCCCCCTGCACTCCCCCCGTGCTCTGTTTTGGGCCTAGTAGGCCTTCCTGCAGCATCCTGGGAGCAAAAACAGGCTGCAGAGGGGCCACGCTGCACCCCCCGTGCCCCGTTTTGGGCCTAGTAGGCCTCCCTGCACTTATAACCCATAATGCAATGTGTGTGCGACCCCCCCCCGTGCACCCCACCCACACATGCATGTGCGACCCCCGCGCTTCCCCCCTGCGCATGTGCGTGCATCTCCCGCATGTGCCCCTGCACGGCAGAGACCCAAAAATCAGCTGGCCGGCGGGAGGCAAGCGCACATGTGCGGTGGAGCTGAGCTGGGGCGATGCCTCGCGTGCCCGCAGAGAGGGCTCTGCATGCCATCACGGCTCTATAGAATGTATGTGTATGTTTTAGTGATGGTTGTTAAATTGTTCATCCTTCTAAATGGGAAAAATAGTATGTAAAAAGATAAATATGATCAATCTATAGGCAATGGCACAGCACAGTCAAAATAAATGTAAATCAAGAAAGTATGCTGGAATTTACATATCTTTTAGTAAATGTTAAACTTGCTCATCTCAAATCCCAATGTAATTACTAGTTTTATCATGGGGATTACAAATGAATTGATAATTTTAGAAAAGTCATGGTACTGTAAAGTTTGAAAATCCCTGTTTCAAATCATGCTAAAATTGTTTGTTTGTTTGTTTGTTTGTTTATTTAAAATATTTGTATACTTGTCCATCTTTCAACTAACTGGACGAATCCTAATCAAAAATTAAAAGACAATATTTTATAACTCAATAAAAATGTTAAATGAGAAAAATTAAAAGACATATAAAATCATATGAAAACTATAAAACTCAACTGATTAAAACTAAAAACAACAAAAACCTGGCACCAAAATCCTGGTGGAGTTTCTCTTTGTGCAAGACCTATACATACAGTATATTATTCCAACACTATTACTAAAGCAACACATTACAGAATATGACATTATGCCAATATTACTGTAATATTATGAAAGCATCGTAGGCAGATATGCCAAGGCAAATGTTTTAGATCAGTGAATAAGAGATATAAATGGGGCAGGTCAGAACATTTATTTTATAAAGGTACACTTTTATTTCCTTAACAAAGTTTTCTATTAGGTAAAATATACCTTCACCTACCCCCCCCCCAATCAATGAGCTGCTGGATTTAGCCCTATAAGAATAAAGTGACTATTCATAAGCTTGAAATGAAAATATTGGTGTGCTCTTGCTTTGAAGCGTTATCATAATGATAGGCTTATATCACTCTGAATTAGGTAACCTGAACTGATGAAATTGATAGCTAACTTATAAGGAGATGGGAAATCAATTTCTACTCGTTATTGGGTTTTTAAATTTTTCATTGTTATTGCAGACCATCAAGACATAAATCATAATTTACCAGTTGTCATTATCCTATAACATGTATGTTAAGAAGCCAAGGATGCCTCAGAATGACAGTAAAGTGTGAAGCCTTTAGACTTTTGTTTAATATGGGCCATGCATGTTTAATTTCATGTCTGATAAATTTTACTGTCTGTGGTTTTAAAAGTCAGTATCTTGCACATCTCATTCCAATATAGGCTGAAGGACTCACATTAGGCAGAGATCAGTTTCATCTAAACATGCATACTTTCTCCAAAAGACAGAGAATATGGACGTCATAAACTGCTAAACCGAAACCTACATGACAAGAGAGCAACCTACATGACAAGAGTACAGGTGGTCTCAACTTACAACAGTTCATTTATTGACCGTTCAAAGTTACAACGGCACTGAAAAGGTGACTTATTATTGTTTTTCATAGTTATGACCAGCGGTTGGTTGCTCCCGGTTCGGACCGGTTCTTAGAACCGGTAGTGGCGGCGGCAGGAGACTCTGCCCACCCACCCGGGACGCTTCTGCGCATGCGCAGAAGCATCGTGCGCACGCGAACAGGTAGTAAAGGGTTTTAGAACCCACTGCTGGTTACGACCTTTGCACCATCTCCATGATCATGTGATCCAGATACTTGGGCAACTGGTTCATATTTATGACCTTTGCTGTGTCCCAAGGTCATGTGATCACTTTTTGCAACTTTCTGACAAGCAAAGTCAATGGGGAAGCCAGATTCGCTTAACAACCAGGTTACTAACTTATCAACTGCAATGATTCACTTAACAACTGTGGCAAGAAAAGTTGTAAAATGCGGCAAAACTCACTTAACAAATGTCTCTATTATCAACAGAAATTTGGGGCTCACTTATGGTCGTAAGTTGAGGACTTCTTGTATAAGAGCAATCCAGAAGTAATCCATTTCTTCTCTAATTAATGTGTTTGTAATAACTTGTTACTATTGTGGGTATTTTCTGTTGTATTGATAGTTTTGGTAGTAATTTACCAAAATACTGCCGCACACAATTATTTAAACTGGAGCTTCCTGGACAGATTTAAGGAACAACTTCCCTTTAATTTCAGTTGATTGAAAGTAACTGCTGGTTGTCTCAGACTGATTATTCAGGACCATTAGGAAAAATGGGTGTTTGCAGAAAAGTCCATGTTCGTAATGATATAAGCAAGGAAGCCCTGCTGGATAAGGTCAGAGGTTCTTCCGGTCCATCAACCTGTTTCCTGCAGTAACTTTCTAAGTTCATCAAAGAAGCCCACCATAGTTGTTTTTTTTCCTGCATCTTTTCCAGTTCTGTGATATCCTTCTTGAAAACAGATTATTTGTACTGCTGCAGAATTGCAAGTGTAAACTCAATTCCAATTTGTTTTATAATGTCATGATATTGGCAGTTCCATTTCCAACTCTAATGACCTATAGAGTTGGTCCTATGTCCTATGTCCCACAGTGTTTTCATTGAACTGGCCACAAAACACAGCCCCTTGTTAATCATTGCCAACTGAGTTCCGTTCTCTATATTTGGGAAGTTGGGTTCTTTGCTTCATTGTGGATTATTCTGCAGATATATCTATTGACTTTCATTTGTCACTTTGTTACGCAGTCAGCCAGTTGGTAGACATCCCTTTGGAATTTATTCACAGCCTGCTTGGGTTTTAACTCTTTAATAATTTGGTGTCACCTGCAAGCTCTGCTATTTCATTATACACCCTAACTCTAGGCCATTCATGAAAAAAGTTAAATAGCACTGATTCTTCTTTCACACATCTCATTATTCTACAATTCAATATTATATTAACATTCACACTAATTTACCTGGAGGAAGTAAACAAACTAGCCTATAATTTTCTGGATTTTTTTTTAAATAAATCAATGGTTACATTCCAATTTGATATGAAGGACAGGCTTAAAATAGTATTCAAATCTTGTGTTCTGTAGCACTAGTAAAAAACAAAAAGCGACAGGCTTTTTGCAATAATATGCTATTTCAGAAAGGATCAGGTAGAACTTACATTCTATACCTTCCCATTAGTATTTCCCCCTATATTAATATTTCTTCTTTTCACAATTCCATCTACTCCTACTGCTAAGGAATTCTAGGTAAGGAAGTTGTTGTTCTTGTTGTTGTTGTTGTTGTTGTTGTTATTATTATTATCTCTTTTATTCATTAAACATGAAACTCAGTCAACTGAACATTTAAAAGTGTCACAAATACCACTGACTAGTGCTAATGGTTGATACAGGTTGCTGCCAGAGTCCTAGGTATCAAACAAGTATCTTCTTAAAATATGT
>QLTV01002664.1:1228024-1242301 GCA_003457575.1 Thermophis baileyi
TACTTCAGCTTCAACCACAACAATACACGAGCACACAATAGATACAAACTTATGGTAAACCGCTCCAAACTTGATTGCAGAAAATACGACTTCAGTAACAGAGTGATCAACGCCTGGAATTCACTACCTGACTCTGTGGTTTCTTCCCCAAACCCAAAAAACTTTAACCTTAGACTGTCTACTGTTGACCTCACCCCATTCCTAAGAGGTCTGTAAGGGGCGTGCATAAGCGCACCAGCGTGCCTACCGTCCCTGTCCTACTGTCCTATTGTCCTCATCTATCTGTATTCACTTTGATTATGTTTATGTTTATACCTATACCTGCTATCTTGTACATGTTTGACAAACAAATAAATAAAAATAAATAATAAATAAAATAAATAACTCTTGAGACTTTATTAATGCCTGCACTTTACTCTTGCTATACAATGTGTATCGGAAGATATGTACATATTCCAAACATCATAGGAGGAACCAAGATATGAATTCAGAATGTGTTCTTCTCAGTGTAAAGAAATGAAGTTGGGCTGCAGATGTGATTGATTGCTTCATTATGTGGCATCAAGTCATTTCTGACTCCTAGCAACCACAAAGATGGATTTTCTCCATGACAACATATCCCTAATCTGTTCTTTCCTAGCTGTGCATCCATCACCATTGTAACTGAACCCATCCACATTGATTACATATTAACTAACTTTTTATTTGGTAATGTTTTAATTCATTTAGTTATTACCATAGTTATACCAATGCTGCAACCAAAGCAACTCTTTGTGGCTTATTGATACAATTTTGAGTTGTGAGGAAACCACTAAAAGCTTGTCAGGGAATATTGACTAAAATATAAATACTTTTTTTGAGATGTATATCCCTGAAAAATACATTTATCCATGTAATTAAGTTACATCCTGTCAAATAGATGTGCACAAATTGAAAAAGGGAGTTCTTATTTGATTTTGAACATGTTCTTTCAGTCCCTGAGCTCCTGAGTCATGTCAGACACATGCCTATTTATGTAAGGCATTCTCAATGAAGAACAAAGCTGCTCTGTAGGATGATTTCACATAAAGTACTATAAAAATTGAAAGATGAAAAAATCTCTCTCTGTGTTATGGAAAACTGGATACTGGAGTTGGAAGCTATCCCTCTGTTATTTGTTTGTTTGTTCATATTCTATGGCCGCCCATCTCAGTGAATGATTCTGTGTAGCTAACAATTCAGAAAATATATTATGATATTACTTGTTAAGATGTCACTCATAAAAGACAGAGCTAAGAAACACACACTGCATAGACCTAAAACTACTTTTATTAGAACAGAATCTTGCAAGCCTGAATGTGCTTCCCTTCCTTCCTTTCTTATCCTCATGTGAAATGGAAAGGGAGGCTGTATGAGGCATTTTCATAAACCATTTTCTTGGCCTGGGCTCATGCCTCATTTGTTTGACTGTTACCTTGGCCACGGATCTTACCTTTGTCCTTCAAGACTGTCCTCTTCATTACACCCTTCAAGAGTCTTGTGAAGGAGAGTATTGTGAAGTGTCTTGTGAAGGAGAGTATTGGACAAACAGAGGCATTGCATCCGGTTGTGGTTTACTTTATAGGTACTCCCTCTCCTATTCTGAGGAGCAATATGCAGAAATTTCTGTATAATAACAGTTACCACTGTTTTGCTGCAAGCCATATCACATGTTTTCTTGTGGAATCCTATTTCTCAGTTACTGTATATTAATCACAAGAGGTCTAGCTGATTGTCTGGCAGAAAGGGAAGAACCTTTTAGGCAATGACTACCATTTCATTACCTTTTACTGAAAGAAATCTGTATGCCCTCCATCTTTGAAAATTTATCTTTCATGCAGTGTTTCATTTAGTGATTTCTCATATTTGCTTTACATTGTTTTAAGTATTGCTTTAATCTCATAATTAAAATATTTGTTTCTAAGTGTTTTTTAAAAAATGTTTTGGTGGTATTTGGGGTATTATTTTCTTCTCATTAAGATATCACTTTAATTTAATAATTAAACTATTTCATTTTCATTTTTATAGTTTTTAAGCAAAGTTTAGATGGTGTTTGTGTGAAAGATAGTATAGAAATAATATCAGCAAATTTATGAATACACATCCAGGGATGCCATTAAGAGAGAAACACTATGAGAAACTAGTGACCGCTATCATGTGGCACCGATGTCCTATTACTTGAATATATATCATAATTTGTTGATCAAGCAAGGATACTTGGCTAAATTAGTCTTTATTCCAATTCAGCTGGATTCATAGTTTATCTGAAAATAATTATGTACAAATGAAATCATATCAGGGCATTCAAAATGGTGTCTTCTCTATGTTTTTAACTTCAACTTACACAACCCTAGCATGGCACATGGCAAGTGATTCCTGCACAATATTCATAAATGTTTATCATGTTCAGATAGTGTTATCTCTCTAAGGAGAAGCTTCAGATTTCATATGGGAGAGCAAAACCCACAATAAGATCATATTCTCTTTATGTATGCGAACATTTCTATCATCTTTATTTTCTAGACACCAAAGACAGAACGCAATAATTACAAATCCGAGTGACTAAGAGATTCACATTTTGTGCATTTCTTCAGTCACCTTGAAGCAGACAAGTTTATTCTTCCCCTGGTTTCTGTTTTCCAACTTCTCGAGACTTCACTCTCAGTTTGTTCACTTGCGATTCTGCAATATCAGCCCTTTCTTCAGCTTCTTCCAGCTCATGCTGAATTTTGCGGAATTTGCTGAGGTTAAGATTGGATTGCTCCTCCTGAGAATGAAAAAAGTATGGTTAAAAAATAAATCTACTTATGAGATATATATGTCATGCAAAAAGGTAATAGCCTCTGTGGTGAAAATGAAAGAATTGAGTCTCCATTGTGCAATTTTAGCTAAAGGAAAAGTTCAACTTGCCTTTCACAATTTGGGAACATTTAGTATAAAAATTCTTGGTGAATCAACTGAATCTCGTCTCTGTTTAATTCTATAAAGAATTAGTTTACTTTACAAAGCTTTTAAGGTATATTCTATGCAGATGAAAAAAATAAATAAATGCCATACATTATCTTATAGGCAATTAATCTTGATTAGCATTTATTTAGCAGATTTATATAGCTGCCCATCTCATGAAATGTGCTGAGCAACATGCAAACATAATGATTATTTAATGACATTTTCAAATATTAGTAAAAAAAGAAAACATAAAAACTCAAGATTGCGGGAGAACAATGGTCACTTGATGTCATAGAACCACTTTGCTGGTTCATCGTGAGATCCCAAAGGCTTCTGGAAAAACTCCTTTTTCAGAGCCTTCTGAAAGGCTAACAGGGATGGGGCCAACCTCACCTCAGAACACAATTATGTTCCTGAGGGCATGGGGCACAGCTGAAAAGGCACACTGTCTGGGTCCCGCCAGATGGAATTTCTTAGTAGACAGGACTCATAGTATACCTCTCCTGGTTGACCTGAGCAACACCTGGAAGAGGTAGTCTCTGTGATGGAATGTGCATCTGAAGAAGGAGTGGTGGAGAATGTCAGCAATAGCATCACAGCTTCTCAGGAAGGAGGCAGCACATTCCAGAGAGGGGCCCAACTGCACAATCCTTAACTGGATGGGGGAGGGGGGAAAAGGTTCAGAATAGCCAAACCTTACAATATCCCAAGGTACATCTATTAGGTTAGAAGGTTATAGCTTTAGTCTGGCAGGTTTCTATCTATTAGGTGCAAGCAAATAAAGAACTCGATGTCAACCCTGAAGCTGACCTGACCGGAGCCATCTTGGAGCTTCAGTGTTGCCACACTGGAGCTGAGGGATAGGGAGGGGAGATTAGAGATAGCTGGGGGTTTGTAGCCAAAATAAAATACTTTCTCTTGGGAACAAAGGACATTCTCACACCTGGACCGTGGAAGGAGGAGTGAGGTCACCAGGCAACCAGACATGATTGGACTATGTGACTGATTGTTTGGGGTTGAGGGAAAACTTTCTCTTTTAATTGGGTGAAAACTGTGGGAACCTTCAGAGTCGGTTTTCATCAGATCTGTGCCAATATGATATATCCAATAAAGCTGTTCTTTGAGGAATTCATCTGCCTCGGAGTTTTGCTTGCTATGGGGTTATTACTTGGAACCCTGACACTCAACTCAGTTGGATCTCACTGTGTCATATTTGGGCTTAGGCCTGACAGTCCCTC
The DNA here is from genome assembly GCA_003457575.1 of Thermophis baileyi. NCBI lineage: Eukaryota > Metazoa > Chordata > Lepidosauria > Squamata > Dipsadidae > Thermophis > Thermophis baileyi. The sequence continues at coordinate 1,232,230 of QLTV01002664.1, forward strand.
AATAACCTGGTCCCATACCAAGTAGGGTTTTAAAAGTAGAACCAGCACCTTGAATTGTACCTGGAAGCAGACTGACAGCCAATGTAGCTCATGGAACAGAGGTGTAATGTGCACCATCCTAGGGGTGCACATAGCTGTCTGTTCAGCTACATTTTGCCCAGTTGAAGCTTCTGGGACACTTCAAGCACAGCCCCATGTTGAGTGCATTACAGTAATCTATTCTAGAGATGACCAGGGCATGGGTAACTGCAAGAGTAGAACCTCATGGTCCAGGAAGGGGCACAATTGGTATACAACACAAAACTGTGAAAAGGGCCTCCAGGCCACAATTGCCACCTTTTACTTCAGCAGGAGTTGTGAGTCTAGAAAGACTCCAAGATTATGTACTGGGGCAGTGACTCCATCGTACTCCATCCAGTACAAAAGATGATAAAATCCCACATCCAGAGGCCGAAACACCCAAAGCCACTCAAATTCATTATAAATATAATATAATTATTGTTCCATTGAAAATGCATTACTTACAGCTTCTTCATATTGTCTCTTATATGCTTTCACTTTCATTTGCAGCTTGTCCACCAGATCCTGGAGCCTCAGAACATTCTTCCGGTCTTCCTCAGACTAAACAAAGTTATGACAAGTGAGTTTCTATCATTTGAATCCCTTTAAATGATTTTCCGTGTGTGTGTGTGTGTGTGTGTGTGTGTGTGTGTGTGTGTGTGTGTGTGTGTGTGTGTGTGTGTGTATGTATGTATGTATGTATGTATGTTACATATTTTTACATAGAAACGGACTGTTACATAACACATAGAAACGGACTGTCGTTGTAAGCAACTGCCTGGATGGCCCCTGGAGGGGCCGAAAGGCAAAAAGGAAGCAGTATGCTCCCTCCCATATTTGGGTATACCAGGTGATTTAACAGAGAAAAAAAACATAGATAGATAGATAGATAGATAGATAGATAGATAGATAGATAGATAGATAGATATGTATATGTATATATATGTTATATTTTTACATAAATAAAGGGAGACTAGTATAGATCTATTTCAAGCTATTTAGCTCTCATCAGCTAGAAGCACGAGGCTGAAGACACAAGCCTGATAATCAGCCTGATAATCAGCCTGAAGATGACGAATGAGACGTGTGTGTGTGTGTGTGTGTGTGTGTGTGTGTGTGTGTGTGTGTGTGTGTGTGAAAAAACAAATATATATATATATATATATATGTATATGTATATGTATATGTATATGTATATGTATATGTATATGTATATGTATATGTATATGTATATGTATATGTATATGTATATGTATATGTATATGTATATGTATATGTATATGTATATGTATATACACTTAGCTTTCGTCAGCCCCTGCTGACATCGTCAGAGTGTAAAATCCCCATTGAGGAAATGCTTGCTTTTTATGTGTTGCCGATCAATTTATTCCTTGCACGCATAATGGGCCCACACCATTGCTTCCCCCTTGTAATTAGCTTTGTTTTTACCTTAGTCATGCTGACTAAAGGGGGGGTGATTTTCATTGCCTCCTTCCCCATTGTGTATTGCCTCTTTCTCTCCCCGGGGGGGGGGGGCTGATGTAGAGCTATCAGGTATTACTTTGAAGGCATCTCTCTTAGCTCCCTCCCCCTCCTCGCTACTCTTCTCCCTTCCAGGCACACTCATTGCCTCCTCTAAGTTCATTGTGGATTGCCTCGTTCTCTCCCCGGGGGGGGGCGGTGATGCAGAGCTATCAGGTACTACTTTGGAAGCATTTCTCTCGGCTCCCTCCCCCTCCTCGCTATTCCTCTCCCTTTCAGGCACACTCATTGTCTCCTTCAAGTTCATACGTCTTTCCCATGATCTTGTAATAGGTCTGCATCGTTCCTCACCCCCTCTGTTCACCTCATTCTGACGTTGCTCTACCTGGCTCTCCTGTACTCTGTCCAGGTTTGTCATGCCTTTACTGGGCCAATCTCTATGCCTAAAGGGGGGATGATGCTCCCGATCTCTATTCCTCCATGGCGATCGGTCTCCACTAAATCTTTCTTGGTGTCTTAATGCCTGGTATGCTGGTGGTATGTCAATATGTCTATTGATCGAGTTGTTATTAGAGAACCAGGCTTCTTTCAAGAGGCATCCTCCCTTTGTTTCATCGTAGGCAACAACCTCGGTCTCCTGGAAGTTGAACTCGTGACCATGCTCCTCCATGTGCACCCTACCTCCTGTAGGTAGGAGAAACAGCCAAACGACTATGAACTAGGGTGTATATGTGTGTGTGTGTGTGTGTGTGTGTGTGTGTGTGTGTGTGTGTGTGTGTGTGTATGTTTTTTTTCTCTGTTAAATCACCTGGTATACCCAAATATGGGAGAAAGCATACTGCTTCCTTTTTGCCTTTCGGCCCCTCCAGGGGCCATCCAGACAGTTAATTATAAATGACAGTCCGTTTCTATATGTTATATTTTTACATAAATAAATAGATCTATACTAGTCTCCCTTTATTTATGTAAAAATATAACATATATATATATATACACACATACACCCTATATACTGTATATATCTATGTGTGTGTGTGTGTGTGTGTGTATGTATATATATATAGATAGATAGATAGATAGATAGATAGATAGATAGATAGATAGATAGATAGATAGATAGATAGATAGATAGATAGATAGATAGATAGATATAGATATAGATATAGATATAGATATAGATATAGATATAGATATAGATATATTCTCCTAGAGAGTGAGTTTAGTATCATGGTTAAGGTACCCAGTTAGAAACTGGAAACCAGGAGCTCTAGTCCTGCCTTAGGTATGAAGCCAGCTAGGTGACCTTGGGCCAGTTACTATTTCACAGCCCTAGGAAGCAGACAATAGCAAACAATTTCTGCAAATGTTGCCAAGAAAAGTGTAAGGACTTGTCTGGCAGTAGCCAGCAGTCAACAATGATTTAAAGTACCTCCCCCCCCCAAAAAAAATCCTTAGGTGATGATTAAAACAACATTACCAACCAGGTAGACATCAATATGATGGACAAGGAGTTACTATTTAGCGTCTTTACAGATCTCAACATACAGCCACAATTGAGGCCAAAATTTTTGTTGCTAAGTGAGACATTTCTTAAGTGAATTTTGCAACCTTTCCTGTCACAGTTAAGTAAATTCTTGCAATTGCTAAGTTAATAAAACAGTTGTTAAATGATTCTGACTTTCCCATTGACTTTGTTTGTCAGAAGATGATCACTTGACCCTGGAACACTGCAACAGTCATAAATATGAGTCAATTGCCAAGAGTCTGAAATTTGATCACATGACCATGTAATGGTCATAAGTGCAATAGGCATAAGTGAAAAATGGTCATAAGTCACTTTTTTCAGTGCCGTTGTAGCTTCGAACAGTCACTAAATGCACTGTTGTAAGTCAAGAACTACCAATATTATATTGTAAATGGGGATAGGAAGAGGTAAAGGGGCAAATTAAGTCTTATATATGTCAAAATATTCAGAGATTTCAAAATTTTCAGCTAAAATTATGTTCAAGTTTTGGAAAGATAAGATCACAAATAAACAGATGCAAATATAACTCATGAAAAAAAAAAGCCAGTTCTCTTTTCCCAATATTCTTTGGTTGATAAATAATTTTTGATTGATAAAAGTGGTTTGGTTGGTTGATAAATAACTTCACTCCATGCTTATCACACTTACCTGGTAAGTTAGTTCCTTCACTCGTCTCTCATATTTGCGTACACCCTTAATTGCCTCAACACCACGCTTCTGCTCATTCTCAACTTCAGCTTCAAGTTCACGTACCTAAGGGAAAACAGGTTGAAAATTAGTCATTATCTATGCCCTATTACATACAACCAGGGGTGGGTTCTTCTTTTCTTTGCTGCCGGTTTGCTCAGTGCTGCGCTGCGTGCGCTTCGCACATGCACAGTGCTTAAAAAAAGCTTCTGCGCATGCGCAGAAGCAAAAAACAAGATGAACCAGTTCAGGGGCGTGGCAGGCCTGGGTCGCTGCCGGTTCTAGCGACCCAGGCCGCCAAGTTACTACCGGTTCTATAGAACTGGTCCGAACCGGGAGGAACCCACCTCTGCATACAACCTTACATACAGGTGTCTATAAACATATACAGAGATGGATACATACTCTTTGCTCTAATTTCTGAAGCTGCTTCTTGCCTCCCCTCATTGCCAGTTGTTCTGCCTCATCAAGACGGTGCTGTAGATCTTTTACAGTCTGTTCTAGATTCTTCTTCATTCTCTCTAGATGGGCACTGGTGTCTTGTTCTTTCTTAAGTTCTTCTGCCATCATGGCTGCCTGTTAATGAAGATACTATGCTTAAGAGACTACCCTGCTATATGTATATATAGGATCAGATTTCAAAAGAAGGGCATCAATCAACTCACATCAGTAATGGATTTTTTGGCTTTCTCTTCAGCATTGCGAGCTTCCTGAATAGTGTCGTCCATTTCACCCTGGATTTGGGTAATATCTGTTTCCAGTTTCTTCTTGGTGTTGATCAGGCTGGTGTTCTGTTTAGACAAAAAAATACTGTTAGTTTCTAGTAAACATGAAATGATTAATTTATTTTTAAAAAAAACCAGGAAATAATATTCTAAAAAATAAACCTGTATATTGCAAGAATAATGCCTGCAACCTTATTTTATATCTGTTTATGTAGTCTTATTTTCATATTTCCCTCAGAGTTTCAACAAAGACAAAAGTGTCATAGCATCTAAACTAATACAAAAGAAAAAGGAAGATCAATACTATGTTTACAAATGCTTTATGTAAAGATTTGCAAATATCATTTAAGCATAGTTTTATTGTCTTCAAACAGCATCAAAATAACTGAAGAATATTCAAAATATTCTACTTTTTCCCTTTACAATAAAGAAATGCTTACATAGACTTGTCATTCTCAACTACTGGTTACAGGAGGATACAAATAATTAGATTCTTACTTGTGTGTGGAGGAGCTGCACACGCTCACTGGCATCCAGAAGCTCCTGTTCAGCCACTTTTCTGGCCCTCTCTGTCTGTTCCAGAGCTGCCCGGAGCTCCTCAATCTCAGCCTGCATCAAGTTTGCTCTGCGCTCAACCATGGATACTTGTTCCTTTAAATCTTCTTGGCCTCTCAAAGAATCATCCAAATGCAGTTGTGTGTCCTATGAAATAAATTATTTTAAGGTATAACTCTTGAAATCTTAACAATTGTAGTGATTTCCTAATGCTTTCTTGAACCTGCCTAGAACATACCTTGAGCAATCCTTGTGTGTTCCTGAGGTTCTTTAGTGCTTCAGCACCTTGACGGTTGGCATGGCTCAGTTGGATCTCCATCTCATTCAGATCTCCCTCCATCTTCTTCTTAAGCCGCAGGGCATCATTCCTGCTCCTAATCTCAGCGTCCAATGTGCTCTGCATGGACTCTACCACCCTCACGTGATTCCTCTTCATTTGATCAATTTCTTCATCTTTCTCTGCAATTCTTCTGTCGATGTCAGATTTCACCTGGTTGAGCTCCATTTGGACACGCAGGAGTTTGCCTTCTTCATGTTCCAGAGAAGCCTTAAGAAAATCAAGTATATCAGCTGTTATTAAAGAGTCATCTAAATAACAGCATTGTCCATACTTGTCTAACTGGTTTTCTAAAACATATTTTAGAGTGCTTTAAAATGCATTAAAAATTGAGCTTTTGTTTTCTTTAAGCATAATAACACAATTACCTCAGCCTCCTCCAGGGAGGCCTGGAGTTCACATTTCTCCTGTTCAATCTGCTTCTTCACTTTTTCCAGTTCGTGAATGGCTTTTCCTCCCTCAGCAATCTGTTCCGTTAGGTCAGATATCTCCTCTGTTGATTTCACACAAAATAAAGAGGGGAAGGTGGGTACCGTTTACAAACAGTTTTAGGCTGAATGTTTGGGAAAAGAATATTTCCTTGGCTCTTCCAAGCTCATCCATTTGGAACTGATCAGTTAATATTGCATGAGCAGACAATACTTCTACATATGTATATTCTAATAATGAGGAGAATGCCTATAGGCTGACTCAGCCTTCCATCCTTCCGAGGTGGGTAAAATGAGGACCCAGATTGTTGGGGGCAATATGCTGACTCTGTGAACCGCTTAGAGAGGGCTGTAAAGCACTGTAAAGCGGTATATAAGTCTAAATGCTATTGCTATTGCTATATGGGATTATCTTATTGTGCTTGTTACTTGTTGCTCCATAGAAGGTGGTAGAACCATTACATAATCAATTTTTCTCACTTTTGTATCTTCAGTGTCCTAAACGGAAGCTTATAGTAAGAAGCTTATAGACTTGCGCTGAAGCTTATAGACTTACGCTGAAGGTTCTTGTTTTCACGCTTCAGAGTTTCCAGGTGATCCAAGGATTCTTCATATGCGTTCTTCATCTTGAAGAGCTCTGTGCTCAGAGACCGAGACTCCTTCTGGGAAGCTTCCAGTTCAGATTGAGCTTCCTCAAATTTCTGTTTCCAGTCTGCCAGAATCTGTAAAGGGTCATTGAGTCATCAGCGTCATACAAATTTGATAAAGAAATAAGATAATAAATTTAATTGGCCGAACGTCTTGGTGCAAAGTGTTCTTTTTTAATCATCAGGAGCAAAATACCTTATCAAAGTTCTTCTGCTTCTTATCGAGAGCTGCACAAGCTGCATTGGATCTTTCCACGTCAATCATCAGGTCTTCCACTTCATTCTGCAACCTCTGCTTGGTCTTCTCCAAGGAAGCACATTTGGAATTCACAGCTTCTACATGTTCCTCAGCTTCCTGCAGACGCTGAGCAAGCTTTTTCCTGGAGCAATGAATGATCAACTATTAGCAATGAATCTGCTTAGAAAATATAAAAGGAAGAAAAGTTCACAATCATATGATATGCATAAAGACGACACACACTTCTCTGTTATTGGCATGGAAACTATTTCATTTTCAAGCTTTTTAAGAGTTATGCAAATCATTTCTGTATTATGCAAATGATCTCATGAAGCACTAATTTGCCATGCAGGACAGATTGAAAAACTTTTGAAAATGAGAATGGTTATTGGAGAATGGCAAACTGTAAAATAGTTTAAATAATTAAGATTAATTTTTATTTTTTATATTGTCTTATTGTTAACATTATTTCAGAGTTAAGTATCTCATGCAGATATGCAACATTTGAATTCCCAATGATTGATAGCAAATTATAAAATGTTTGAGCTGTTTTCATGAAATGTATTGTTTTTATGTGATATAAGATAATAATTGTGATTATCATTTATACTTCCATGTTCTTATTTGATGTCTCATGAATCCTCACACAAATCCTTCATCAGATTCAAATACCAAATAATATGCTGTTTAAACTTTAATTATAGGAATAAATTAAAACTAAAAACATTTCACTCTAAATGGATAATCAGCATAAAACTTGCATTTGAACTTATTAAATTTTCAAAAAGTGAATTATATTTATATGGGCTGTTGCAATGAATTACTATTTTAATTTACAAAAGGTCGTGAAATTATTGCATAAAATGTTTTACAGAGATTTGCTCACTCTATACAGATACACTTTTTGTCATTTAAATGCAATGCTTGAAAAAAATGGGAAAGGAGATAAGCTACAAATAATTTCTTTCCATAAAAAACATTATTCTGGATTAGTTATTTTGCAAGATTTGGAGTAGTTTATAACGATCCTGCAGAAGAGCCGAGGTGGCGCAGTGGTTAGAGTGCAGCACTGCAGGCTACTTCAGCTGACTGCTAGCTGCAGTTCGGCGGTTCAAATCTCACCGGCTCAAGGTTGACTCAGCCTTCCATCCTTCCGAGGTGGGTAAAATGAGGACCCAGATTGTTGGGGGGCAATATGCTGACTCTGTAAACCGCTTAGAGAGGGCTGTAAAGCACTATGAAGCGGTATATAAGTCTAAGTGCTATTGCTATTGCTATTAGCCATTATTTTTCTTAAACTGTTGCAATTTAAGCTAAGAGAATATCTGCAAAACTACTGGACTGTCACTTCTTGTTGCTTTCTTTTTTTGCTGCAAGCGGAGACTTCTGTGTAGAGAGAAAATAGCTTATGATAGCTCTGCAAAGTAATCCACTCTCAGAGATATGGCTAAAATTACTTTCTCTTATGGTAATTATACCTCGTTTGTCCTTGTAATTTATTTTTACTACAAAACTATTCCAAGTCCCACGTACTTGGCCTCCTCTAACTCTTCAGTGCGCTGAATTGCATCAGTCTCGTATTTGGTTCTCCATTGGGCAACCTCGCTGTTGGCTTTGGACAGGGCACGCTGTAGCTCAGCTTTGGCTTCCTGCTCTTCCTCAAATTGTTCCCGGAGTAAATCACAATCATGACGAGCTGATTGCAAGCCATGAGCCAGTGCATTTTTAGCCTAGAAAAATGAAGATGTCTTAAATGCGTTTCCCAAATTTAATGGTGGCATTATTAACAGCTCCCACTTGTGTTACTTTTTCTTTCAGGTTTGTTTTTTGGCCTTTAGAATGTAAATCTTTCAATTGTTCACTTTTTTAAAATATGGGAGATGCACATATTACTAGCAATCCTGCTTTGTAACAGAGAAAAAGAAAAGCACCTTTAAGCACCTTTAACCAGGAAGTTGCTGAAGGATGCAAGTAAGTCATGTTTTTCACCTGTAGATCTTCACCTAACACATACCTTTATTTCCTCTTCAAGTTGCCTCTTCAATTCTTCAATCTGCTGGGTGAAGCCTTGTTTGCCTCTTGAGAATTGGGAAATCAGAGAGTCTTTTTCTTCCACTTGGCGGGCAAGTTCACCTGAGAAGCAGAAAACAGAAGACATGAGGTTGAAGTGACTGAACTAATTGCTGAAGAAATATACTGATGAATAGCAGCAACTGGAAAATTTTAAAGCAGAGATACATGGCATTTTGATATTAGTTATGTTTTAGGTTGTTTCTAATATCTTACCGAACAACACTTGTCACCTAAAATACAAATTTGGGGAGGCGGACCTCTCATATTACCCAGATAAATTCTGTGATACCTCTGATGTTAGTAAAATTTGCATGCCTCATCAAAGATGGAGTTGTGAAACATAACTTGCAGCAAGAAAGAAAACCAGGATCATTTTCATATAGGAGTAACTTTGTTGTGGTCTACAGCAGGGGTGGGTTCCTCCTGCTTCGGACCAGTTCTCCCGAACTGGTAGCGGCCCGCTGGTGACGTCACGATGATGTCACCAAACCGGATCGGTCGGTGCCAGTCCGTGGGGGCTGCCATCTTTTTTTTAATTTTTATTTTATTTTTTTTTCCCTTCTGAGCATGCGCAGAAGCCGACTTCCGGCACTGTGCATGTGGTCACCATCTTTTTTTCGGCTTTGGTTTTTTTTCTTTTTGGATTTTTTGTTACTGTGCATGCGCGCACGCGCAGCGCGGGTGGAAGCGAACCGGCAGCGAGGTAAGTTGGAACCCATTCCTGGTCTACAGTACTTAATTTAGTAAAGTCAATTTTTTTTCCGGAAGCAACTGAAAAACATTTCCTAGCCAAATCACAGGTGACAAACACTTCTGTTGTTTTATATTTTGAATTTCACTAGCCAATGTTGTATTCCTTGGATGTTAGCATCTTCTGAGAATAACAATAACAATAACAACAATAACAACAACAACAACAACAACAATAATAATAACAATAATAAACAAACATCATATATTTTAAGAAGATACTTGGTTGATACCTAGGACGCTGGCAGCAACCCGTATCAACCATTAGCACCAGTCAATGGTATTTATGACACATTTTTAAATGTTCACTTGACTGAGTTTCATGTTTAATGAATAAAAGAGATAATAATAATAATAATAATAATAATAATAATAATAATAATAATAATAATACAACAAACATCATATATTTTAAGAAGATACTTGGTTGATACCTAGGACGCTGGCAGCAACCCGTATCAACCATTAGCACCAGTCAATGGTATTTATGACACATTTTTAAATGTTCACTTGACTGAGTTTCATGTTTAATGAATAAAAGAGATAATAATAACAATAACAGAAC
>QLTV01002664.1:1275622-1325791 GCA_003457575.1 Thermophis baileyi
GTCTGACCCTGAACTAATTGGGTGAGGTCTATAGTGATAGATAGATAGATAGATAGATAGATAGATAGATAGATAGATAGATAGATAGATAGATAGATAGATAGATGATAGATAGATGATAGATGATAGATGATAGATGATAGATGATAGATAGATAGATAGATAGATAGATAGATAGATAGATAGATAGATAGATAGATAGATAGATAGATAGATAGATAGATAGATAGATAGATAGATAGATAGATATAGCTATTGATAGAGACAGACAGAGAGGAGAGAGAGAGAGAGAAATAGAGATAGGGATATATATATAGAGATGATATAGATATAGATAAATAGATCTTGATAGATATAGATAAATATGAATACTGATGATTCTTTAAAGGTATCAAAAAATCTCTTTCCTCACCTGGTAAGTCAGCTCCTTCACTCGTCTCTCATATTTACGAACACCTTTGATGGCATCAGCACTACGCTTCTGCTCATTCTCAACCTCAGCTTCCAATTCACGCACCTGAAATACAATAAACATTTAGCCCTTCCATCAGTAAGCTTTATTATATGGTTAGACATGCATGAAGGTGCATACAAGGAATACATACTCTATGCTCCAATTTTTGGAGCTGCTTCTTGCCACCCTTCATTGCCAGCTGTTCTGCCTCATCAAGACGGTGCTGCAGATCCTTCACACTCTGCTCTAGATTTTTCTTCATCCTCTCCAAGTGGGCGCTGGTGTCTTGTTCCTTCTTCAGTTCTTCTGCCATCATAGCTGCCTATTTACAGAGAAATAACTATCATTCAGAAAACCATTCAGACCAATTTTAAAAGAGTTTTAAAGGAAAAGTGTTCCAACTCACATCTGTGATGGCTTTCTTGGCCTTCTCTTCTGCATTGCGTGCCTCCTGAATAGATTCCTCCATTTCACTCTGGATTTGTGAAATATCTGTTTCCAGCTTCTTCTTGGTATTGATCAAGCTGGTATTCTGTTTGGGGCAAGAACAGGCTTTTTGTAAAGCAAGAAGGCTGACTTCGTCATTTGGATTCCTATTCTTTTGTAAAAAATATTGCTGAATATATTTATAGTTATTAAAAATACACTATACGAATTATGCTATTATGATGAGACCAGCCTGCTTTATTGTCCCCCTCAAGCTACAGAGGAACAAGACGTGGCAGAAGAGTGCCTCCACTGATTCTGCTGTGGGTAGAACCAACTATACTCAGTCTGGCAGAGCTGAGACTTATTATATAAGTATTAAGAACTGGTGCCAAATTTGCTTAATTTCTTGTTTTATCTTCACTAATTATCCTCTTTAGTTCTGCTTTTTAAAATGCAAGCTTTGAAGCGGAGATGCTCTTCTCTTTTACTACTTTACTGTGTTTTTCAATTAAAGAGCAACATACAAAAGTTTCAAATAAATAGCAAATATATATATGAAGCTCTCATGGGAATCTACATCACCCATCTTTAAAAAATTGCATCAACCTCTACAAGTTCATATTTATATTTTGCATGTTTGCCTTCTTACATTAATGCAGTCATCAATGTTAAGATTTCTCACTTACCTGGGTATGGAGGAGCTGCACACGTTCACTGGCATCCAGAAGTTCCTGTTCAGCCACTTTTCTGGCCCTCTCTGTCTGTTCTAGAGCTGCCCGGAGCTCCTCAATCTCAGCCTGCATTAGGTTCGCTCTGCGCTCAATCATGGCTACTTGTTCCTTCAGATCATCCTGGCTTCTCAAAGCATCATCCAGATGTATTTGGGTATCCTAAAACAAGATATGGCAGTATTTGTCTTGGGAAATGGTTGCAATACAAGGAAAAAAAATGCAACTCTTTCTTGAATATCATGCTGGAGGTACTTGATGGAATAAGAGATGATCTCACTACACCATGCATCCTGCTCCATCCCTCCCCACCTTTAAATTACAATTTGTATTTTTATTGTTACTAGAAATATTTACTTTTGTGGTTTTATTGTTTTTTATGTTGTAAGTCACCCAGTGTGGCATGGTGGTAAGATAGGTGGCAAACAAATTTAATAAATAAATAAATAAAACATAGAAGTAAATATGTACCTTGAGCAGTCCTTGTGTGTTCCTGAGGTTCTTTAATGCTTCAGCAGCTTGACGGTTGGCATGGCTCAGTTGGATCTCCATCTCATTCAGATCTCCCTCCATCTTCTTCTTAAGCCGCAGGGCATCATTCCTGCTCCTAATCTCAGCATCCAATGTGCTCTGCATGGACTCTACCACCCTCAGGTGATTCCTCTTCAGCTGATCAATTTCTTCATCTTTCTCTGCAATTCTTCTGTCGATGTCAGATTTCACCTGGTTGAGCTCAAGTTGGATGCGCAGGAGTTTGCCCTCTTCGTGTTCCAGAGAGGCCTTAAAGCATAAAAGATAAATTTATATAGCCATACAATAGGAGCTTCCAAAAGTACATGTTCTCTGGAGAAAAATGGATTCAGACGGTTGTTTTTCCATGATCCCGAACAGAATGAAGATTCATCCAATTAATCAATTTTCAAATTTTTTTAAAAAAAATGAAATTTAAAAATGAAATTTTTATTCTTAGCAAACATTAATTAGCATATGGATGCATGCTGCTAAATACTGTGATAATAGACCGATTACTGTCTGCTTGTCATGGTGTCTCCAGATTGGGAGTCCGTATGATACTACATAGAATTTGCTGGAGGCCAAGAACTGCAAAGGGCTTTCATGATCTGATTTAGACTTCCTGGTGGTCAACAAACTATTAGGGTAAATGGGATTTTGCGCTGATTGGGTAAGTGCCTACTTATTTTCTTACAGTCTTTTAAGTAGCCTGTTTAATTATTTAAAATGTTACTTGCTTTTCTACAAATAATGACATGATTGTACCTCAGCCTCTTCTAAGGAAGCCTGGAGTTCACCCTTCTCCTGTTCAATCTGCTTCTTCACTTTCTCTAGTTCATGGATGGCTTTTCCTCCCTCAGCAACCTGTTCCGTTAGGTCAGATATCTCCTCTGTTGATTTCACACAAGATAAAAATAAATAAATAAGAAAATATGGACAGAGTTGGCAATTTTCATGATTCATCCTTGCTCTTCAGTTTATGGGTAAATATGATTAATATTTGAATTGTTCTGCATTGTTAGATCATTGGCATCAAGCAAAGTTTTATCTGCTTTCTTATAACAACTAATTATCAAAGAGTTTTATAAGTTAAACAAGACAAAAAAAATTTACTCTGCATTTTGCCACATCAACCAGGAACATGCATAATAATAATACATGTGCATGGTTATTCCAGCCTTGGGTTAAAGGACAGTATGAAGATGTTTCAACCATATAGGATATGTTTATTTCAATATTGTGAAACATCAGGTAGTTGATGTTGCTACTGTCTCTTTTTACTACTTTAGAAAAGAAAAACACTTGAAATGATTTTCTGCATTGGTGCTAAAATAATATGACTATCCATGGTTACCTCAAATGAGGTATATTATTTGCCTCAAACAACAGAAGAACTCAAAGGCAGTTCTGCATCATCCGATTTCTTTTCTTAGCTCTCCCAGTTAATAGTTTCATAGTTCTATCCATGACTAAAAGAAAAACAGCTTACGCTGGAGATTCTTGTTCTCGCGCCTCAGAGTTTCCAGGTGATCCAAGGATTCCTCATATGCGTTCTTCATCTTGAAGAGCTCTGTGCTCAGAGACCGAGACTCCTTCTGGGAAGCTTCTAGTTCAGACTGTGTCTCCTCGTATTTCTGTTTCCAGTCTGCCAGAATCTGTAAAGGGTCATTGAGTCATCAGCGTCATACAAATTTGATAAAGAAATAAGATACTAAATTTAATTGGCCCAACGTCTTGGTGCAAAGTGTTCTTCATCAGGAGCAAAATACCTTATCAAAGTTCTTCTGCTTCTTATCCAGAGCTGCACAAGCTGCATTGGACCTTTCCACGTCAATCATCAGGTCCTCCACTTCATTCAGCAACCTCTGCTTGGTCTTCTCCAAGGAAGCACATTTGGAATTCACAGCTTCTACATGTTCCTCAGCTTCCTGCAGACGCTGAGCAAGCTTTTTCCTGATAGAATATAATTACAGACCATATTAAGAGAGGCCTGGGATCATAATATCTCAACACATTGGTATAAGAGCCTTCTTTCATGTTATCATGTGCAATAATGCCATTTGTGCCCATCACTCTGACGGCAGCACAAACCTTGTAGGTAACTTGACCTCAGCACTTACATGTAGACACATTTTATAATCAAATGTATATAGAGACAAATTCCCATCACGTCTAGAAGATGTATTTTGATGTTTTAATGTTTATGTTAATGATGTCACCATTTCTGTTTCACAGACACATTTGTGCCACACACAAACACATTTTCACTTACTTGGCTTCTTCTAACTCTTCTGTGCGCTGGATAGCATCTGTTTCATATTTGGTCCTCCATTGAGCAACTTCACTATTGGCTTTAGACAATGACCGTTGAAGCTCAGCCTTGGCTTCCTGCTCCTCTTCAAATTGCTCCCGGAGTAAATCACAATCATGGCGAGCTGACTGCAAGCCATGCGCCAGGGCATTTTTGGCCTGAGATAAAAAAAAAATTAGTAAGAGTGATTTTCAGAATTTTGTTTTTACCTTTCTATGCTTTATCTTTACCTTAATATGTTTGTTATGTTTATTATTATTTTTATCTATTTACTTATGTCTGAAATCTATTTACATTGTCTAGTTTGCTTTATTGACAAAATTGCTGAAGAGGACGTGTTTAAAATGTAAAACAAATATATTAAACTCTCCTAGGTCATAGTCTATTCCATATCTGAACTTACCTAATAACTTACTGTACCTAACTTACAGAGCAGTTCCTTCTTCATTAATTCTCTTTCATCTATCTATCTATCTATCTATCTATCTATCTATCTATCTATCTATCTATCTATCTATCTATCTATCTATCTATCTATCTATCTATCTATCTATCTATCTATCTATCTATCTATCTATCAATCATCTATTTGGCCACCCAGCTTAAATTCATGATGCTGGATGTCTAACAACAGTTTAAAATATAAAAACATAACTATAGAAATAATGCACACGTTATTCACAGCAATACTGCAGTAACAAAAGATGGAGTTAAGATCTATGCAATGCATAGACAAATTTCACACCTTCACTTCTTCCTCAAGCTGCCTCTTCAGTTCCTCAATCTGCTGTGTGAAGGCTTGTTTGCCTCTTGTGAGTTGAGAAATCAATGCATCTTTTTCCTCTACTTGACGGGACAGTTCACCTAATAAAAGATATTTGATTATAGTTAGTTTTATAATGGTCACAAAGAGCAAGAATAACTAATACGTCTTCTTGAAATTAGTAGGATTTATTTTCAACTTCAAACAAGTGTAGAAACAAGAGGGGAACTAGTTTGGTGTGGTGATTAAAAACACTAGGCTAGAAATTGGGCAACTGTGAGTTCTAGTCCTGCCTTAGGCATGAACCCAGCTTGGCCACACTCAGTCCTAGAAAGAGGGTGAGGGCAAACTCTAGTGAAAAATGTGGACAAGAAAATCGCACAAATTTCTTTAGGCAGAAGGAAGGAAGGAAGGAAGGAAGGAAGGAAGGAAGGAAGGAAGGAAGGAAGGAAGGAAGGAAGGAAGGAAGGAAGGAAGGAGTGAGGGAGTGAGTGAGTGAGTGAGTGAGGGAGGGAGGGAGGGAGGGAGGGAAGGAATGATTCAAGTATTATAAATGAACTAATGTTTATAATGGCAAAACATTACATAATAACACAATTTGTTCCTTTGTGTTACCTGTTTCTGTCTGCAAACGTGCTCTTTGAGCACTAAGGTCATTAATGGTGCGCACATGTTCTTCCTCCTTTGTTTTAACCTCGCTGAGCTGGTCTTCTAATGTACGGCTTATCTTCTCAAGATTTGCCTAAATGTAAAATGTCAAAAAAAAAAAAAGTGGCCTTTCATATATTGAGCACACAGTTCCCAGCAGAGACTTTTAATGTTTCTTTAAAGATAAAATGTTTACAGTATCTGTATAAAATGGGCAGCCCCCAATGTCTTTTGTCTTCCTCAGATGCTAGCAGTATTACACTAGAATCAAAAAGGAAATTTCAGACAGGGGAGGATGGAGGAAATGTATTTATTCTTTCTGTTTTAGAATATCTCTAGATAACATTTTGTCCTTTAGAGTTTTATCAATAACAATTCTGATACTATACAAAGGATATAGTACCAGAATTTGCTTCAGAAGGACAGTTAATTACAAAGCAGTTTTAAAAAGTCAAGTGCCAAACTCTTACAACCAATAGATAGAGTTGTCTTCAGAGTATATAACTGAAGTGGCATGCTCCCATACAGGGGTGGGTTCCAACTTACCTCGCTGCCGGTTCGCTTCCTCCCGTGCCTCATGGCCGTGCCTCGTGGGCGTGTGCGCACAAAGCGCACGCACGCATGCGCAGTGCAAAAAAGCCAAAAACAAAATGGCGACCGCATGCACAGTGCCGGAAACTCAGCTTCTGCGCATGCGCAGAAGAAATTTTTTTAAAAAAAAATATGGCGGCTCCCACGGACCGGCACCGACCGATCCGGTTCGGTGACATCATCGTGACGTCACCAGCAGGTCGCTACCGGTTTGGCCGAACCAGTCCGAACCGGGAGGAACCCACCCATCCTCCCATATCTTACATTTAGCCCATCATATATTTTAAAGCAGAAAGCATGTCTGTCTTGCACAGTTTGTAAATTTTATACACATGGCTCAAAAATTATGCAAATGAACATATCGTCTGTTGTAACACACATTTTATAAATATAAAATAATACTTAAAAGTTTTGTGGGTATCTTTTAAAATTATTTTAGAATCTGGAAATTCAATATAAATATTAATTGCTTACTTATGGCACCATAGTTTTATACATGCAAGTGCTTACATATGCATGAGAATTACTGAAAACTGCTTTGCCCACATTTTTAAATAAATCAAATGATTTGACTTATATCCTGACTGTGCCTAACAGAAACATTGCCTATACTTCTATAGGATACCTTAGCTTTAGAGACAGATTCCATATTGCTTGCAAGATCATCAATCTCCATCTTCAGTTCACTCTTCTCCTTCTCCAGCTTCTGCTTCACTCGCTGCAGGTTATCAATTTGTTCCCCAAGTTCAGCTGCACTATCTGCATGCTTTTTGCGAAGGGCAGCAGACGTGGCTTCATGCTGCAAGGTGGCCTCTTCAAGGTCCCGGCGCATTTTCTGAAATTCTGCCTCACGTTTCTTGTTCATCTCAATCTGAGCTACGGTTGCTCCACCAGCTTCCTCCAGACGCTCACTGATCTCCTCAAGTTCCCTGGAGAGATCACCCCGCTGTTTCTCTGCTTTGGCGCGAGATGCCCGTTCTGCCTCAATCTCCTCTTCCAATTCTTCAATACGAGCCTAGAGAAAGAGAGGCAACCATGAACCCCGAAACTGGCTTCCAGAGAGCTTAATTCTCCATTCATGAAGGAACCACTGCATGACAGACCTGCAGCTCCTTGATCTTCTTCTGAAGCTGGGAACCCAAGGCCTGCTCATCTTCAATCCTGCTCTGGAGTTGGCTGATTTCAAAGTCTTTCCTTATCACAACAAAATATAATGGTTAGCCACCAAATCAAAAAACTCCATTTAGAACAAAAGTCCCTCATAATAGACATTACTACTTACTTCTTCAGCTTTTCATCCAGCTGCTGCCTATCATTTTCCAAATCCATTGTAGTTTCCTGAGCTAGCTTCAAATCCCCTTCTAGCTTCCTCTTAGCTCTTTCAAGGTCCATGCGAAGTTTCTTTTCTTGCTCCAGAGACCCTTCAAGCTGAAGACAAAGAGATCAGAGTGATTGTGTCATCACAGCAGTACCTTCACTTCAGACCAATTCTTCTCTGGAGATGATAGCGTACTTACATCATCCACTTGCTGTTCCAGCTTGGTCTTTGCTTTGGTCAGAGTGTTCACTTTGTCCTCCTCTGCCTGCAGATCATCCAAGGTCTGTTGATGGGCCTCTTGCAGGGCTTTCTTCTCCTTGGTCAGTTTGGCAATGGTCTCGTCCAAGACCGCCATCTCTTCAGTAAGGTTTTTCACCTTTAAACGTTGAACAGACAGAGTTATAGTAATCTATGTATTCTGAAGTGACAATAGTGGGTAGCAATTTAATTTCAGTATATTCTTTCCAATACCTTGTTTTCTGTAGCATGCTTCTCCTTTTCAACCTTGGCCAGTGTCAGCTCAAGATCATCAATGTCTTTCTTCAGTTCTGAGCATTCGTCCTCCAGTTTCCTCTTCTTGGCTGTCAATTCAGCATTCATTTCTTCTTCATCTTCAGCTCGCTCAGTGAGCTCCTTAATTTTAGCTTCCAGTTGGATTTTGGTTTTGATTAGCTGGTCACATCTCTCCTCAGCATCCGCCAAGCCATCAGCTTCCTATGAAAGGAAAATATAGATAATTTTAAAAAAAAGTTTCCTAATTAAAATATTCACACATATACAAAATTTCCTACTCTAATGGAAAAAGTAATTTTACTAAGAAATATGCACAGGGATCAACTCTCTTTATATTAATTGGAACAATAATCAAAGGTAAATTGTTCTTGTATGTTGAGCAAGTCAATATGGTGCAGAAAATATATTCACTATTTATTGATTTGTGATGTTGCCCAACTGTAACTGTCTCTTTAATGAATATTGGTAGTTAGTTAAATATGAAAACAAGAATAGTTTACCTATTACAATACAGTTGTTACATATATTTATGGTATGTGTTAAGTCACTTATTTCTTAATTATAATCAGTGGTGGGATTCAATTTTTTTTAGTACCGTTTCTGTGGGCGTGGCTTGGTGGGCATGGCTTGGTGGGCATGGCAGGGGAAGGATACTGTAAAATCTCCATTCCCACCCCACTCCAGGGGAAGGTTACTGCAAAATCCCCATTTCCTCCCGATCAGCTGGGACTCGGGAAGCAGAGAATAGATGGGGGCGGGGCCAGTCAGAGATGGTATTTACCGGTTCTCCGAACTACTCAAAATTTCTGCTATCGGTTCTCCGAACTACTCAAAATGTCTGCTACCGGTACTCCAGAACTGGTCAGAACCTGCTGAAACCCACCTCTGATTATAACACTGTGTAACAGTATTACAGACATAGAATAAGTAAATATGATTTTGAGAGTATATAGCAACATGAGGAAATCTCTTAATAATCCCAACCAAAAACTGCAATGAAGTTTCATCTGCAAGCTTCACATTCTGCTTGATAAACTATACTAGATCATTTAATCAAACAACAATATTTAATATCTAACAGGCTTACAGATTGGACTTGAAGTTGCAAGTCATTTTTCTCTTGCATCAGGGACACCATTTTTTCTTCTAGTTCCTTCACTTTGGCTTCTGCCTTGGCAAGATTCTCCTTTGCTTTCTCAAACTCTTCCTTCATGTTGGCCATTTCCTTCTCTGACTCTGCACTCTTCAGCAGGGGCTTGATCTTGAAGTACAATTTCATCCAAGGCCAGTGCTTCACGTTCATGAATGAACGAACATTGTACTGAATAGTGAAGACAGATTCTCTGGAAGGAAAGCAAAATAAAACTGATAAGTTTAGAAGAAATTTGGAATATATAATACAAAATCAAGCTCTTGGCTTAATCACCAGTCTTATCAGTTGCAAGATTTGGAAATATTTTAAAATCTGATGACTGTGGCCAATATGTTGTACCATATATCTAATTAATGCAAGATAAGGCATTAGTTGGATATATTGTACAACATATTGGGCAATTGTCATGTCATCAGATTTTAAATACTTCCACATTTATTTCTCTAGGAGTAAATACAAAAATAAAGACTTAAAAATGGGATAGGCACAAATACATTTTATATTCAACACTTGGATATCTCTAAATTTGCACAAATAGCATTCTGCTTTCTTGATAAAAATACTACGTTGCATTTATATAATTTTCACTAACGTAAGTTAAAGAATATAATATGTAAGAAATATAGATTAATGCTACTTCACAAAGCTTTTCAAGTGCATTTTTTTAAAAAAAAGGTTTATACAGATAAATGTGAAATAAATATATTTTTAAATGCATAATTTCTGCCATGTTGTGCAATGAACTGTCCTGAGGACCTGAAATTTTTCATGGCTACTTACATCATTCATACATGACTTCTCAAATCTACTATTGCTAAATGTTGCTAAATGTTCTATACCAGTGATGGCTAACCTTTTTTTGCTCGGGTGCCAAAAGAGTGCGCGCGTGCGTGATAGTGCGCACGCACGTGCCAACACCCATAATAGCAATAGCAATAGCACTTAGACTTATATACCGCTTTATAATGCTTTACAGCCGTCTCTAAGCGGTTCACAGAGTCAGCATATTGCCCCCAACAATCTGGGTCCTCATTTTACCCACCTCGGAAGGATGGAAGGCTGAGTCAACCTTGAGCCGGTGAGATTTGAACCGCTGAACTGCAGCTAGCAGTCAGCTGAAGTACCCCTGCTGCCCCCCACGCATGCGCACAACACCCCCCCAGTGCCCCCCCCGCGCATGCGCACAGGCCTCACTGAAGCCTCTGGACTTCCGGTAGGCCCGTTGGGCCGTTTTTCACCCTCCCCAGGCTCCGGAGGCTTTCCTGAAGCCTGGGGAGGGAGAAAACGGCCTCCCCCCCTCCGGAAGGCCGAAAATCAGCTGGCCAGCGCTGACATATGGCAACGCCTCGTGTGCCCTCAGATACAGCTCCGCATGCCACCTGTGGCACGCGTGCCATAGGTTCGCCATCACGGTTCTATACTATATATTATAGTCTGTTGTGCATGCTACAGTGGTTTTCCAACCATCAGTATGGTCCATGGTTCACAAGTTGTCTGTTTGGGTATTGAAGGTGATCCTTATATGTGTCTCTTTGTGTATGTCTCATTTTATTTGTAATAGCAAAACTGTACCTTCGTTCCATCATTTTCTTGAACTCAAACCTTGCTAAGAACCCACGACACATAGCTTGGGTACGTGTAATTAATTGTGCCAGCTTATCATCTCTCATCTCCTCTAGAAGACCCAGAAGCCCAGCTTTGAAGAACACCTGGGGTGTGGAAGAGAAAGTATAATAAATATATAATTGTCCCCATAAACAATGTTGCATTCAAACAGTCAGAAAGTCATCTTACCTTGGTGTGGCCAAATTTATACTGGGTATGGTCAACATCAATTGATCCAAGAAGTTTCTCAGAAGCCTTCTTGCTATCTATGAATTGTCCCTCTGGGATGGCACTTGCATTCAGAACTTTGTATCTATTAAAGAAAGCAGAAGCTAAAGTTGCCTAACATTGGAAGCCATGATATTAAGAAGACGTGTAGGGATGAAACTCATTTTGGTAAACATCCAAAGAAACATTTATTCACATTTGGACTACCTCCCCTTCTCTGCCCTATACACAAACATACAGCCCGAAACCATAATATCTATGGGGAAGACCAACATTGAAGCACGTACAAAAGAGCATGACTTTTGCATTTTGACACATTTTCATTAACTTGCCAATTTTGCACACATACACGCCCTCAGGTGACATTGTTAATAACCTAAGAGCTCTGAATAATGGTATCTATTACTAGGAAAGTTTAGGTCCTACTCAAAAATTCTACTAAGCTTTCTGCTTTCAGTTCTGATGACAGCAGAACTGTTTACTGTTTCTTCCTGGGTTTTCAGTTTAGAGGACTTGAAGTTTGTATTTAGTGAAGGGAAAGTAGTGTGCACCTGTTTGCTGTTTAATAACAGTCTTTCCAATCAGCATGAGAACAAACTCTCAGACCTATGTACCTATGGCTACTTCCTTAAAGCAAAGAGATTGGCCAATGTGGCTGAGTTTTCTAAAGGTTTATCAGTGTCAACTTGTCATCATGCTTCTAAATGCTTTTGTTAGCACAAAGTAATTCATACTGGATAGATATGTTGAATTATTCAAGTCTGTACAAGTAAACATCTGAAACCCCTGAACCAAATGTGTAATTCTTCTTATCCCCAATTCTATTCTGTATAATGAAGAGTTATGAATGGAAGTAATAAGATTTTGTTATTTTCTCTCTTAAATTCTTAATATAAATTATATGATTTTATTTAATAAATAATATGCAGTACTCCTGACAACTATATGGACATAACCCTGAAGCTTTCCTGGCAACATTTGCTCAAATAGTTTGCCATAGCCTTTTTAGAAATGAGAATTATTGGCCCAAATTCATATCCAAGGTAGGATCAGAAAGCCTAGGTCTCTCTGCTCCCCACTAGACCATATGGCACTGCTTACATTCAATAATTCAAGTTACTAAAATGTAAATTGCTGTAAGATGGAGACATTAAAAACAGTTAGAATCCAAACAAGTCAGTAGCTGGAAATCAATCTGACCTCTGTTTGAAATCAGCATAAATAATTCTGCTGGGGAAGCCTTTCCTGCAAATTCGGATACCTTCAAGTACACCATTACATCTCAGTTGGTGCAATACAAGCTCATGTTCCATGGCACCTTAGAAAAACCATAGGAAAAAAAGATGCTACAATGTGTACAAAAGGTAGATTACATTTTTCATTTTAAAATCAAACACAGTTCTGTATCTTACCAGGAGTTTTAGTTTCATTGGGGATGAGGCAGCGCACAAAATGTGGATGAGTGCACCTCAGATTGGTCATCAGCTTGTTTAAGTTTTCCTGTAGGATTTGAAAACAAATTTTGTTTACAAAAAGAAAAAAAAGAGCAAATTTATATGTTAAGGAAAAAACTAAAGAGTGAGCTCCACATTTTGCCATAGGTAGCCAGAAAAAAAAAATACTGTGAACTTTCCCCACATTCTCACAAACAACCTTTTAACACTTTTGCCCTATTCTGTATCAGATGACATTTATATTGATATATTGGTTAACTTTTTTTTACCTTTTGAGAGCATGTTACAGATATTTTAATTAAATGCTGTTGTGATTAAGAAATGTTTAACAACTCAGTGCTTTAAAAAAACCCAGCAGAATTGTGTACTGTGTTCAGTGTCTATAATCTTGACTGTGATGTATTCTCTTAAGGACCATTTGTAGACTTCTATTGTTCCAGAATACTGTGAACTAATATTCAATTGTTCTTATCTTGCTTTTCCTCTTCTGAGGGGGCTAAATATGCCTATTGCTCTATCAGCCTATGGATATTGAAAGCTGCTTTATGTGAAGTTAATCTATGTAGCCAAGTCAACTGGCAATAGCTTTGCAGTTGGACTCTTGTCCTATGTTCAACTTTGGTGGACTCTTCTTCTATCTTCTCCCTTGGAAAACCACTGCCAATCAAGAATCAGACAATGGCTCTCCCATCTTCAATTCTGCAACTGCCAAAAACTGTATTTTTTGTGTGGCAGTAAAACATGTATTCTATCACAGAGGTACATCATTCCTCATATTCTACCCCTCCCCACAGATATCCTCAGTTTATACAGAGAGGCACATCATTCCTGCATGAGTGTCCTCAAAGGAATAAAGGATAAGAACATCTGATTTCCATACCCTGAAAAGGGCAGACACAGTCTGGAAGGAGGAGCCCTTCTTCTTGGCAGCCTTCTTGCCCTCTGGAAAAAGAAAAGAAAAGGTGGGGGAACCACAATTAGAGAGTTATCTGGGGCTTAATAATTTATCCTACAGCACAAGTAACTAACAATAGGTATTAGGTCAGGGGTGGGTTCCACCTACCGGTTCGCATCGCGATAGACGTGCGTGTTTTGCACTATGTCACGTCGCGGAAATGACCCTCTGCGCATGCGCAGAGGGTTCTTTGCCAGCCGTGGTGACCAGAGAACCAGTTCGGGGGCGTGGACAGCCAGCCATCGCTGCCAGTTCGGCGAGCGGGTGCAAATTTCCACCACTGGTACGGGAGAACCGGTCCGAACCGGCAATAACCCACCATTGTATTAGGTATATCACATTGTTGTGTTACAGTTTGTTAAACAAGATATATCAATCTTATATGTATGTGATTATAGTTATAAGAACTGCAGTTGGTGAGGCAAGAATTAAAGGCAGGTAAACTCTGATCAAATGCCAGCCTTAGAGGTGGGAAATAGAACAACTAAACTTTCATTGATTTGGAAAAAATAGGAGGGAAAGGCTTTGTATTTGTAATATTCCTATGCTCTGTCATAGGCTTATCTTCTATGTAGCTGTGACTTCTTTTATAACTATAGTATGAGCTGCTTATGTACTCACGCTACATCCAAATATGTGGGCCATGTTTCTGAAGAAAGAATTATTGTAGGGACTGATGTGAAGTCTGTCACTAAACCATACTGTGTGAGTTCACCTTATGCTAATCCAGAACACTGAAGCATACTATGGCTTAGCATGTTTGAACCAGATCAGCTCATATATTTATTTGTATTTCTTTGGAAATTATACATTTGGAGTGTTTGTGGGAGAAAATTAAAATATAGCAAATATAGTGTAGTGGTTAAGTCCTGGACTGAAGAGATTTCAGCATGACACACAATGTTTTTGGTCAGTGTGGGTCACTTGGCTAGTCTTGGTCTGTCATCCCAATCAATTTCATAAGGTTGTCATGAGGATAAAGCTCTCAGAGAAAAGGTGAAACATAAGTACTTTAGCTAATGTCAATGTTGGGGTTATTTATAGAACATGGGGCAAGGATGTGCCAAGGGTCTTTAGGAGAAGCTAAAAACTATAAAACATTACATATATATGCAATGTTACTTATTAAGCAAGTATTAGGAAATATCTGGTTTAAACCACGTTAAGGCAGGCTGCACCTTTAGGGGCTGATGGGCACATTTGAAATATTGAGAATGTGGACATTTGCGAAAATGGCTGTTAAGGGTTTACCCATTCACAAAATGGCTGCCACTGGGGACATCATCATTTACAAAACAGCAATTTATTTTAATGGTGTCTTCAGGACACTCTGGACATCAAGTGCAAGTTATGTGATTTTTCCATTTTTAGGTTTACGGATATGAGCTCCTATGCTGAGGGTTCCCTAACCTGTATATAAAAAAAATATCATCTGGGGATAGCACTGAACTATTCCTTACACGGGCAGTTGTTTTGACTCTGAATGATGTTTATGAATCTGTTTCAAGTGTTAAGAATTACCTTCTACTGGACGGTCGGCAAACAGTATGGCCAAGGTCTTCATGGAAGACTTCTGATACAGACCCACCACGGTTTCATTCAGGGGGTCCTTGTTCTTGTCCAGCCAGCCGCTAATGTTGTAATCAACAGTGCCAGCATAGTGCACAAGGGAGAAATGAGCTTCAGCTTTGCCTTTCCCAGGCTTGGGTTTCTGGAAGTTGTTGCTCTTGCCAAGGTGCTGGTCATACAGCTTGTTCTTGAAAGATACGTCTGTTGCCTTGGGGAACATGCACTCTTCTTCCAGGATGGAGAAAATGCCCATGGGCTGTAAAACAATGAGTGAAAGACAGTTGGCCACTACATGGACTAAGTTATTATATACTACTTCAAATAATGTCATAGTAATTTTCAGCCAAAAACAATGGTTTTCTTGTGATTGTCTATGAAGAAATATGATTAACAGCACAACAAGCATTCAAAAAATATATTGAGTATGGAAGCATTGTTACAAATATAGCTGCACCATAAAAGATATATCTTTATAGCTATAACCAGGGGTACAGCTCACTTATGCCAAGGCAGTTAACGGTCATTAGTTGAAATTACTGCAAAATTAAATATAACTTTTGATCAAAACCTTCTCAATGAGTTCAATGCAGGCAGCCAAGTCCATCCCAAAGTCAATGAACTCCCATTCAATTCCTTCTTTCTTGTACTCTTCTTGCTCCAGGACAAACATGTGATGGTTGAAAAACTGTTGCAGTTTCTCATTGGTGAAGTTGATACAGAGCTGCTCCAAGCTGTTATACTATAAGAAAAGAAGAGAGAGTTTGGTTAAGATGAATTAAGATGAAATAAATTTGATTGAGTAAGCAAAACACTGTTCCTCCTATCTGTTAATATGTACATCTTTCTCCCTGTTTCCTTACATCAAAGATCTCAAAGCCAGCAATGTCCAGCACACCAATGAAATATTGTCTGGCTTGTTTGGTATGAACTTGGGAGAGAAAAAAGGGAGAATTTGTTTTAAAAACACATAATATATTATCCATTCTTAATTTTGGTGTGCAAATGTTTAATTGTAAAGTATTTTTCATCTGTTTGTCTATGTAATATCAGTATTATGCTGAGTTATAAAAAAATTCTTCTAAGGTTCTGCATTAAGCCCGTAACTATTATTCTGAAGGATAATTATAGATACAATAAACAGAATGATACTAATTTTTGACTAAATAAAATTGCTATATGTTTATTTTCTCTTTTGCGTATGGATGGAACTGCTAATTAAATTACTTTCTTTCTTGGTCATGAGTTTGCTAATACATTGCAGAGCTTCCCCAAACTGGCTAGCTGTTCAATTCTGAATATATGTGTGATCAATTATATGTGTGTGCATATTGACACATTTTTTAGAAGTCTGCTGCAATGTTCTTTGAGTTGAAAATTGCAAATAAAAAAATCTAAGTCTATGTTATGAACTAACAAAAACATTTCAGAACAAAGATAGTAGAACAAAACTGAGATAGGAAGACTGGATAACAAAAGCCACCTGCTTGGTCCCAAGGTTTCATTTCCTTACATCAAAGATCTCAAAGCCGGCAATGTCCAGCACACCAATGAAGTATTGTCTGGATTGTTTGGTATCCAATTGTTGGTTGATACGAACGACCATCCACAAGAACATCTTCTCAAAGACAGCTTTAGCCAGAGCACCTACATTATTGTAGACCTAGAAGAACAAATTGGTGATATATGCAACATAGAAATTTCACGTAAAGAGTGTAATTAATATTTTAGCTTTCCCTTTGTTTTTAGAAAGACTTACCTGCTGGACAGTTTGGCCTTTGGTGACATATTCATTGCCGACCTTGACCCGGGGATAGCACAGAGCTTTCAGAAGATCTGCTGAGTTGAGATTCGTGAGGTAGGCAGCCTTGTCAGCAACTGAGCACAGTCAAGAAAGGAAGATATGATCAGTGTGTATTAGAAAAACTATAATTTTCAACCAAAACAGATTCTAATTTTGACAAAGCCCAGATTTTTTCCCCAACTTCTAATTTGGTTAGCATTTTGAATTATTGATTTGGTTAACAATTGAATTATTGTATTATTTTTTTGGGGGGGGGCACCCTAAAGCAGATGTGTACAACTTCAGTCAGCTTTGTATGGAGTGAAGATGATCACACTCCCAAAGTTTGCAGGAGGTATATCTAGCAAAAGGCAAAATAGCAATTTAAAATACATTTTCATTTTCCTATTTATTTGCTTCTAAAACTCAACTTTTAAAAAGCACCGTATCTTGTCTAGTAAGGAAAATACTTATAATAAAATGCAATATCCTAGCAGTTCTGTAAACGATATGTTGCACTGCATCCTCCATATCATATTCTGGGTCTTAGCATATCATGTTTGTCATTCCGTAGCCAAATACCTTCCGTGCCGTCTGGCTCAGCCTGTTCCTCTCGCTGCTTCTGCTTGAATTTCATATTCCCATAGTGCATAACAGCTCCAGTCAGCTTGTAAATGGCTGTCTTTTCTTCAGCAGTGAAGCCCAGGATGTCAATGGCACTCTGGCAATGAAATCTATAGTCAAAATACTGCCTGATATGCTAGATGAAAGCACAATGCTCAAGCCTATTTGGAGTTGGAAAACTTAATATATTCTAGTAATGAGTGACCTGTGATTTTTTTTTTTTTTTACTGGCCTTGAAATACTGCATCAAGATAGAAGATCCTTCTGGAAAAGGAGTTAGCAAATCCTTTAGGTTCCCATGATTTCTAACATGCCCACATTGCTTCATCAATGTTTTTGAGCAGCACTAAACTATGATGACTCATTATAAAAAGAGAAAAATCTGAAAGGGAGAATATCAAAACCTTTTTTTGTAGCAGTGGCAGCAGTAAGTTTTGTTTAAAAGAAAGATGGAAGAAGGGAATTTCCTTCCACTATTGCTATTCCCTGAAGCACTCTGACTGAAACACCAGAGTTTCTTTCCACTGGGACATTTAAAAATATTTTCACTCCTAACATAATTGGGCCAAAAGATGATATACCAAAAATGGATATGTAATCAAGTTAATATTTCATGTCCTCAATTTTGCAAATTACTTACATCAGTTGCCATCAACTCTTCTTGATCATCAATGCTGGCAACAGTGATCTCACCCTGGCTGACAAAATGGAAGTCATATGGGTTGGTAGTAATCAGAAGCATCTCTGCATTAAAAAAAAGCACAAACATGATTTCATTTTCAAGCATCAGCACATTTTTAATGTTTAATAGTGGAAATAGTCCTCCAAATGGATGATTCGCCTTACCGATCAGTTCTGGCCTCTTGTTGGACATGATCTGATAAAAGATGTGGTAGCTCCTTTCAGCCTTGAGCTGGAAGGTAACTCTGGACTTCTCCAGCAGATCTGGCAAAGCAATGAAGTTGAATTAGTTAAGGAAGAAAGAAAGAAAGAAAGAAAGAAAGAAAGAAAGAAAGAAAGAAAGAAAGAAAGAAAGAAAGAAAGAAAGAGTCAACTAAACACACAAAGAAATATCCCTTACATGTCTCAATGTCTGCAGAAGCCAGCTTGCCAGTGGCCCCAAAATGGATTCTGATGAATTTGCCCTTTAAAGAAGAGAAGGCATAATATTAAAAATTTTGGGAGACATAATTTTACTCTGTTTTAGAGATTAACTTGCAAACAGAGGTGGCATTCAGTTTTTCACACACAAAAGTATTTGGTTCTATTTTGCACAGGACTTACAAAGCGTGAAGAATTGTCATTCCTCACAGTCTTGGCATTTCCAAAAGCCTCCAGCAAGGGATTGGCACTGATGATTTGATCTTCAAGGGTGCCCTTCAGTGAAAATATCATGATTAATTTCAATTTGTTTCATCACAGAAAATTTCTAGGTATTCACTTTTCATCTTTTACAAAAAAACACGCACATGCATTTTGCCTTGTTGGGCTGGTTCTTCCTTTTTCTTGTCAGAAGAAACTGCAATTGTTGCGAAGTACTGGATCACACGTTTCGTGTTCACAGTTTTTCCAGCACCAGATTCTCCGCTGTTGATTCAAAGAAGACTTCCATTAATGTGTTAGAAATCATTTCATTGAGATTCCAACTCCAGGTCACTAAGAAGTAGGGATGGGGGATAGCCTCATCTGCCCTCAGGCCTGGAAAATCAGAAAGGCCTTCTAAGCCTGACTGAACTATAGGAAATTGCAGATTTCATTCCACCTAATCTGCCTACCAACAAAATTTATGTTAACTCTGGCTCCGCAAGACACGGTAAAAATTCAAAGTTTAAACCCACCAGTTATTTCTCCTCTGAAACTGTCTCATCTGACCCATGCTGCAGTTTTGTTGGTGGTGTTTTTCAAATCTAATTGCACCATAAAGTGGGGAGGCCGATTGGAAGAATCTCAATTTCAAATCTTATTGTTGTGCATGTATGTGTGTGTAAAAGAGTATATGACAGTGCGTGCAAACTTCTGTTGTTCTACCCGCTACTGGCCTTCTAGCTAAAATAATTTTCCCATCCTTGTTCTAAATACTTCTCTGCTATACCAGTTTAACTACAATGATCTCCACTGCAGTTTAGTGAAGAATCCTAATAGGGGCTACCAAATGTTGTTGAGGAATCATTATTGTTACGGCATTCAAACTGACCAGTGATACACAGTAGTCCTGCAGTTTCTTTTAGAACAGTGAGCTAATTGTCCTAATTTTATTTCAGAGAAATCAACAGAACAAAAGTGGACCAGTTAAGAAGGCATACTTACGTGATCAAAATGGATTGATTCTCGCGATCTGAAAAGATTTTTAAAAAAGTTACTTGTGACTTTTTACAATTATATGGTATGTTGCAAAAAAACCCCACCCCTACATCATTCTGAATATAAATGAGCAGAAGAACATCCTCTCTCTCTCTCTCTCTCTCTCTCTCTCTCTCTCTCTCTCTCTCTCTCTCTCCACATATATACTGTATCTACCCTGTTTTCCCCAAAATAAGACATCCCCTGATAATAAGCCCAATCAGGCTTTTAAGTGCATGACAATAAGGCCAAGCGCTTATTTCAGGGTTCAAAAAAATATAAGACAGGGTCTTATTTTCGGGAAAACACAGTATGTATGTATTATAAATCCTAAATAAGTAGTTTTCATCTATTTGTCTTTCACCAGTGACCATTTTAATTTGCAGAACAATGTAATTGTTTTAAGACACCTTGACCACTAGAACTAATTCAGTATTTCACTGTCATTTAAAGGAGAAAGATTCTAAGGAGGCATATCTTTATTTATTTTTTCTACTTAAAAGATTTGGAAAGAAGCTGTGCAAAGGGGCTCAGAACTCAACCTCTTTTATTCCATCAGCAGGATAACTGATTTGGTGGGCAGGAAAAGCCAACAGCAGAAACATCATCTTTGAAAAAAGGTCAGATCAGGCTGTGGCCATGGATAAAAAAAAAATCCCCTCAAAACTTCCTTCAGTGAATCTGTCTGGGCAAGCCATTGGGCAACAGCTCAACAACTTGCTGACTTATCCTTTCCCTTTCCAAAACTCAGAGCAGAGCTATTCTTAAATCACATTCTAATTACATCTGATCACTGTTCTTGAGGGGAATTATTAATAAAACCAGATGTATGAAGCATTTGCCATTCAGTATATGGCCTGCATGTATTGCTCCTTGTATAAAGATGTACAGATGTCAATGTTCCAGGCTGTATTTAGATGTCTTATCAAAATCATTCTGTTTCTTCGAATGTGGCAATATTATGTTTTATTGCCTATAGGTAGTCCTCAACTTATGACCACTTGCTTAATGACCATTCAAAGTTACAATGGACCCCTCCCCCCAAAGGTACTTACAATCCAGTTCCAACAGCTTCCCCTCCTCCTGTGGTCACCTGATTGCATTTCAGGAGCTTGGCAACAGGTCCTCATTTATGGCCCTTTGCAGCATCCCAAAGTCATGTGACTGCAATTTACATCATTTTTACTGAAAAAGCATTTATTTCCAATTTTCAGCAAAAATGCCCCATAGCAAACAGTGGATTTGCTTAACAATCATGATGTTCTCTTAATGATCAAGATGTTTGCTTAATGACTCCATATTTATTTTATTTATTTATTTGTCAACAAGTGCAAGGAAATAGGACACATGAAAAAATGGCACAAATAAATGGATATAAATAAGCAAAACATAGCCATAAACACATAAAATGAGTACATACAAATGGGTACAGTAGGACAGGAACGGTAGGCACGCTGGTGCACTTATGCACGCCCCCTTAGGGACCTCTTAAGAAACGTGTAAGATCCACGGTAGACAGTTTAAAGTAAAAGGTATGGGGGTTAGAGAAACTAACAACAGGATCAGGTAAAGTATTCAAGACATTTACTACTCTATTGCAGAAGTTGTATTTTCTGCAATCAAGATTAGAGCGGATTACATTTAGTTTGAATCTATTGATAGCCCTAGTGTTATTGCGGTTGAAATTAAAGTAGTCGTTAACAGGTAGGATGTTAAGGTAGATGATCTTGTGTACTAAGCTTAGGTCGGTTAACAACTGCTGCAAAAATGGTTGTAAAAGCAGGTCTGGTCACATATGATTCATTTTATGACCATCATGACTTAACAACTATAATAGGCATTATAGTTGATTTGATTGCTCTATTTGCTATTTGTTTTTTGTCTGTAGTATTTATTTTGTCATCTATTTGTGGAATTTTTTGTCATTGATCATAATAAATATTTATTTATTTTAGAAAATTTATATTGCCCCTATTCGCACATGATGACTCAAAGCAGTTTACATGAATATAAAAACATCATATAAAAATAATAAATAATAATAAAATAATAAAAAATAATAAAATAATAGCCACCCACCCCCATCCTGGTGACAACACATATTCATACACACCATTTAATGGACTCCATCCCACTCTGGGTTCCGCAGGCCCACTGGCAGAACCATGTCTTCAGCGCCTTCCAGAAGAGTTTTAGAGTGGGGGGCCAATCTAATCTCTGTGTCAGCTTTAGAAGCCATATTAGCACCAGAAGAAAATGCCTGTCTTGGAGGTTTTAATGGGAGTTTGGTTCTTCTGGAACGCTGACACTCTGGGGGAATGATGTTCCAGAGAGAGGGAGCCACCACAGAAAAGGCCCTTCTTCGGGGGGTCCCACCAGATGTATCTCCCTAGAGGATGGGACCCGCAACATTCCTTGCCTTCCCACTCTAGTGGGTCGGGTAGATGTTACCG
This sequence comes from Thermophis baileyi, assembly GCA_003457575.1. Classification (NCBI taxonomy): domain Eukaryota; kingdom Metazoa; phylum Chordata; class Lepidosauria; order Squamata; family Dipsadidae; genus Thermophis; species Thermophis baileyi. The sequence goes on from QLTV01002664.1 coordinate 1,298,052, forward strand.
GCAAGAGATGGTCCCTCAGATAACCTGGTCCCAAGCCATGAAGGGCTTTAAAGGTGACAACCAGTCCCTTGAATTGCACCTGGAAGCAAATTGGCAACCAATGCAGTTCCTGGAGGAGAGGTGAAACGTGCACATCAAGGGCTGCACAAAACCATGCGGGCCACTGCATTTTGCACATGCATTGCGATGGAAGTGCACGTTTTGCGCGTGCACGCTCGCTTCACTCGCGCATGCGCCTACATCACGTCGGGGAAATGACCCTCTGTGCATGCGCAGAAGCCTCTGCGCATGTGCAGAGGGTTCTTTGCCAGCCATGGCAACCGGAGAACCAGTTCGGGGGTGTGGACAGCCGGCCATCGCTCCCGGTTCAGCGAGCGGATGCAAATTTCCGCCACCAGTATGGGAGAACTGGTCCGAACAGGCAGCAACCCACCACTGATTTTGCACCAACTGAAGCTTCCGGATGCTCTTCAGGGGGAGCATCTATTCTTAAAGGTCTGAAAGGAATTCCAAAACCCATGTTATTCCTGTTTTCCCTACATTATTATTTTCCCTTCCAGAAACATTCATCTACTCACCAGTTAACATGAACTGATACGCATTGTCAGAGATGGAGAAGATGTGGGGAGGGGCCTCTTGACGCTTTTTGCCTCTGTAAGCTGACACCACCTCTGGGTTGTACACTGGCAACCACTTGTAGGGATTGACAGTGACACAGAAGAGACCTGAGTAGGTCTGCAAAAGTACAACACAAATATCACCATCTATTTGCTTGTTATATTCGTTATTTTCCTTAAACCCTAAGGAACTGAATCATACATAAAATAGTTATATGGAAGGGAAAAAGAGTTGAAAAGAAAAATAAAGAAAGAAATAATAAAAAATGATAGATATTTACTGTGTAGCATGAAAGGAGCAGTATCATATGTTCTATACTTTCTAAAGGTTCATTTTAGAAAATAGGCACACAGCACATTCTGTTGTGCAGAAACTGCTATATCAGTCTATAAGAAGTGCAGAGGTCAAGCACAGAGGCCTCCCACATTATTTATGTGCATAATATAGCCCACCTTTTGTCTATATGAATGTTAATTTTGCGCAGAAATATGTGATCACCAAACTGACTTATAGATCAGAGGTCACCAACCTTTCGGACCTCAGGGACCACTAAATTCATAATTTTAAATCCCGTGGACCTCTAATATGATCTGCCTAATGACCAGCTGGGTGGGCGTGGCTAGGTGGTCATGTGACTGGGTGGGCATGGCCAACTCGGTGTCACTCACATCAAGGGGCGCCTCGCCAGCCTCTACTCGCCCCTCCCCTCCCAGCTACCCCTCCCCTCCCCGCCCAGACTCCTTAGGGCCCCAACAGGAAGCAGTTGTTGGAGCTAAGCAGCCACCATGAGAAAGAGTTGGCAAAACAGCTGGCTCAGTTCAAATTGGATCTAACCAAGAAGGAGGCTCTTCGCTACCAGCGCGCTTCCCTCCAACCTTCGTCCAAAGCCCTGCACCAGGAGGCTGAAGCAGACCCCAAGTCGGAATTTCTCTCCCCATCTGACCCTCACAAAAAGACCCCGAAGGGGGAGACTCTCTGCAGCAACACAAACATTCATTGCACGTATCCGGCCCAGGGGCCGTAGTTTGAGGACCCCTGATTTAGTGCAATATAAAAAATGCAAATAATTTTTCTGCGGACCACCAAAATTTTCTTGTGGACCACCAGTGGTCCACGGACCACCAGTTGGTGACCGCTGTTATAGATTATTCTGACAATGCAAATTTGTAGTCTGAGTGGTATTTCAACAGGCTTTTTGTTGGCTGATGCTATCAAAACTGGACACTGTTCTTTATGAACTTTGTTTGAATCAGTTTATCCTTCTCTTAATATATGATAGTTATTCTAAACATGTTCATTTCTAGACACCATGTAAAAACATGAAGTAATCAGTTGACTCTATTATCATTAAAATCTCTATTGGGTATTTGTTCAGATTTTTCATGATCCTTACTGGCTTTAAGAGATTACACATGCATTATTTGAGTCCACAGTACTGCACTAGCAGAAAGCAGCAAACAGAAACCATGGCTGCACTCACGTAGATCATCCAGGCTGCATAACGCTCTTTGAGGTTATACAGGACAGCAGGTTCATTGAGGTGGGTCATCATGGCCATGTCCTCAATTTTGTCATATTTGGGAGGGTTCATAGGAAAGATTTGGTCATCCTTTACAGTCACACTCTAGGAAAGAAAAGACATCGATAAGTTGACCTGATCTAATAAAGGCTAACTTTTGACAATAGGTTTCTTGTCCTTTACTCACTTCTCCTTTTTCAGTCTTGACTACGACTTTCCCTGCTTCTTTACTTTGTACAACGCCTTTCACATAGGATTCCTTAGGATTCACTACATAAACGGAGGTCTTGGCATCAAAGGGCTTATTCTGGGATTCAATTCTCTCCTTTTCTGACTTCCGGAGATAAGAGGCAGCTTCCCCGAAAATTGCCATTTCAGCGTCTGATGACATGGCTGCAGTTTACAGGGCTCACCGCAGCAGAGAAAACTACATGGAGGAAAGATGGTCTATCAGGTTATAGGTACAAGACAAGCTTTTCTAAAAGGCTAAATTATTAGTTTGTCTGTTTTGCAACCTTCCACCTTGTAGACTTAGCAACTGCTTATGAATAGAATAGAATAGAATAGAATAGAATAGAATAGAATAGAATAGAATAGGAATAGAATAGAATAGAATAGAATAGAATAGAATAGAATAGAATAGAATAGAATAGAATAGAATAGATAGAATAGAATAGAATTTTTTATTGGCCAAGTGTAATTGGACACACAAGGAATTTGTCTTGGTGCATATGCTCTGTGTACATAAAAGAAAAGATAAGTTCGTCAAGAATCATAAGGTACAACACTTAATGATAGTCCGGGTACAAATAAGCAATCAAATCATAGTAGGAACCAGTCAATATAAATTGTAAGGATACAAGCAACAAAGACCCTTCTAGATTGCCTTCCTTTGATGGAAACAATATTTCCTGCTAGAAGGAACCTGTGCTTTCTTTTCTGGAAGAAGAGAAATTGACCAAAAAGTATAAGATGTGCAATTTCAGTTCCGTTAGGAACTTGTAGACATTAATAAATCAGCATGTGGTCTAAGTCTTTCTACTGTCATCATTATTATCTTCAACTTTTTACTCAAGGTATTCAAAAGAAAAAAAATTAAAAATATAAACTATGGATGAATAGACAAAAGGAGAAGTGTAGGAGCTCAGACTAGATATATAGAGAGGGGGAAGGGCAGAGGGGGAGTGGGTGGGGCGGAGGAGAAAAAGAGGGGGAGGAGGGAAAGCTATCTTTCCTCTGAAAGAAAAATAATTCAGCATACAGCAGAACAGCGTCCTATTTCCCTATTGTAATCTGTAATTGATTACTTTGGTTAAGTATAGGTAATAAAGCAGGACTCTGCTGAGAACTCAGCACATAATTTATAAAAAAATAAAAAATAAAAGAGTGAAGCATAAAAGGAAGTGAAGTATATATGTGGATGAAAAAAATGTGATTTATGTACACAGAACAACTATAAAATATTATCATAACATATAAAATATTTAATTACTTTTTATAATGTATATTATAATTATTATGTATTCCAACAGGGGATGAGTATTCTAACGAAGGAACTGTGAATGTAATCAGCAACAGAAACTACTCCTATCTCCTGCCTCCAGGCTGTTTTTCTTTTGAAGTAGGCATATGCCATTATATTTTTACTCTACTGTTTTGAAAAAGAGAAGTTCGTGAGCATTTTGTGTCAATGAAATTAAATACTGCCCGCTTTATCCTTGGCATTAGAAATATTCCAGTCTCTTATCAGAAATTTGAAAGTGACAATACAGAAGCCTGCTTTGTGATGCATCCTGCTGTGTCTGAAAGTAAAGCATCTTCCAAAAAATTGTAACTAGGAAACCATAATCTTCATGGCCAGCAAAATGAAACATCTTCATTAGGGGGTCTCAGAGATCCAGCCCACGATTTGTGCCTTGCTGACTTAAGTTCTGAAATAAAATCCAGTGTTCGATCGCTTTTTAAGTATCGTAGTTTTACATTTTAATTTTTTTAAAAAAAAAAATTCAGAATGGATTTGGGGATTTGGGTATATATATATACTTTAAAATGTTTTGCTTACATTCTTTTCATTCTTCCTAGGCTCTTGTAGTGAAATGGGCGGCAAACAATTTTAATAAATGAAAATAAATAAATAAATAAAATCTCCATTTTTAAATTATTTGTTTATCTTTACTACGTGTTAGATGTTACACGTTGATCACAATATTCAAATGCAGTTTTATCTATATTACGGGGATCATAATATTATCTACATTATGAGCATTGTAATGCTATCTATATTATGGGAACTAGCACTGTTATGCCTTACCTCACCTTCTGCAAGAAGTTACAGGCAGCTTTGAGGCTGGCCAGAACTACCCGAACAATTTAGGGGGGGGGGAATGATGATGATGATGATGATTCTCTTTGTAATCCAATATTTCCAAAGTTCCAAGAATATGTTGATATAAAGAATGGAAACGTATAGATACATTCAAGAACAGGTTTGAATGTCTCCAGAGAAGTTAGTTCCAGAGGTGGCAAGATGGCCCTGGGATGTGTAGAATCCCAGGCCTACCTATGATCCTTCCCTCCAACTCCAAGTTCATTCTTCACATGACTTACCTTGAAGCCGTAGGCAAAGCTCAGGCAGATCAAAGATAAGGCAGGTCCCAGAAACTCTTTTATAATATCCGCTCGGCCCTAGCACCTCCTCTGCGGCAGGTCAAATATTTCTGGCCAAGTATTGTTTTGGCAAAGTTGACTGCAAACATAATTCTTACTCATATTATCCCTGGATATATTTAGAGTTGAGCCACTGCATTCCTGCAAGTGCCTGTATCATTTCTAAATATATTTGATGGAAGTCATTAACTTATAACATTTTCAATAAAAGCATCTTAACCTAAAAGTGCTACTGACCACCCTCCCACTGAAAAATCAGTTTTTAAAAAGTGATTTAAATGACTTTTTGTCACATTTAAACAGCTTCAATAACCTTTAAGTGACTTTTTTTTTCCCTGAAGCCATTTTCATTGATACCTTTGCAGAAAGGAAAGGATAACTGGCTTCTGTGCTACTGCCAGAGGAACACAGGTACTATAATTGTCAAATATTTTGTTCCAATCTGATTGTGATATGTCCAAAACCTACATACTGTGTAATGAATCATTTTTGTTGGAATAGGAAAACCTGTCTACTATTTTCAGACAACGTCTGATAAATAGTCATGATGACGAGTAAGGAATAGGAGACTTGGGGCTCTTGGCATGCCTTCTATGATTACCAAGACAGTATTCGCACACCCTTTGGACCATGCTTAGAATTTGAGTTATAAGGAGCATGTGCTCTGTAAGAGCGTGCAAGAGAAGAGGCCGGGAAGAGATACTTGTGCCTTGCAATAGCAAGCCAAAGGTTATTGAGAAAGAGATATGATGATGATGGAAAAATAAAAGAGTATAAGGAACTTGAGGCTCTCGTATGCTGCAAGGAGGAGTCGATGTGGTGTGCCAAGTCCTGAGTGGCAAATTCAAACTTCCCTTTAACGTGTCCTTTCTTGGGTGCAATTTTGGGAAGCTCCGCATCAGGTTAATTTGCTTCATTGTTCTCCTTCCAGGATCTATGCCATTCCTTTTCCATGTTTTCCCCACCTTTACCTAGGCATTGCTTGTTCATTCTTGTTCAGTGTTGCAATGTTATGTAAGAATGGGGGCTGCTTGCAATATTCCTTCCTTTCCATTTGTTTAGGTGATGGAATGTAGTAAGGAGGCAGATTCCCAGGAGGGAGGGGGCACATTCCAGAGGAGTAAAAGGCAACTCGGTCCAAATGTTATATGGTAGAGGCTGAAGACAGACCCTCCCTAGTAATTCCTGGAGTACATGGTAGAATACATGGTAGATGTGGATAGTAAAGTGCTCAGTTTGGCAAGATTTTGTCTACAGGTGTGAAATAATAAAATAACTCTACTTGGAAAAATCTCCGTGTTGTTTTTGGTTTGGAGCCTAGACGTGTAGTGGGTTATTGTTTAACCCACTATTTTTTCTCTAAGAGATGTGTTGGCCATTGAATAGGTATGTAATGCAACAATTTCCTCTTCCTCTTCCTTGATCCTTAGCACAACCAAATATAAAGTTATACATTATTTAGCATTGATCTGCTTCACAAGCAGAAGAAATTATTGGTTAGAGCTTTAGAGCACTTTTTCATTTTCTGATTAATCGGTTATTGTTCATTCCTCAGAGATTAAAAACTCATAGAATTTTGTCAAAACTCTGGAGAAATCTACTTATCTTATTGCTTGTTACAGGAGAGAGAGAGAGAGAGAGAGAGAGAGAGAGAGAGAGAGAGAGAGAGAGAGAGAGAGAGAACATAAGCATAAATGTGCAACTAACTGCACATTTTCCCAGCCTACATGCAGTTAATGTCAGTTTCATTTGTGCTTAGCTAATTTTTATTCAAATTTAGGGGCTTTTTTTAAGATTAAGTACTAGATAACAATGCCAAAAAACAATTCAGGCTAAAGTAATATCACTTACAGCCGGGATCTCCAAATTTAGCAACTTTGAGACTTGTGGACTTCAACTCCCAGAATTCCTCAGCCAGCATGGCTGGCTGAAGAATTCTGGGAGTTGAAGTCCACAAGTCTTAAAGTTACCAAGTTTGGAGACCTCTGACTTACAGAATTACAGATGGTGTAAGACTGATACCAAAAATAGCACTTCCCCAAACTGATTCCATATGTGATTCATAATTATGTATTTTTCTGCCCTCTTTTGTGTGAGTTGAATATTTTAGTTGTACAGTCCAATATACAAATTGTTTTCCCAACTGCTAAAATATATTTTCTTATTAGAACTATATATAGTTTTGTAACAGCAGGCACCATGCTCTACCTTCTGTTCAGATTCTATTAAATCACTATTCAAATTTCAGTTCTCCAAGGTCTAATCATCAGTTTGGAAAAAGACCAATACTATTTGTATAACAAAGCTTAGTTTGTTCATTTATAATGTTCCCAGTAATGAATATGAAATTTATTCTTATTCCCCCATGTTATTTTCATTTTAATTCCTAATCAGTCTCTGTGTTATTTCCATTGTATTTATATTTAATAGTACTTTTATCATTTAGCTGATTCCTTTAAAACAGATGTATGACTATGTTCCAGGATAGTACTGAAAACTATTTGGTTAGGTATTTATGATGGCTGTACACCGTATAACTATGAAGAAGGAATATATTACATTTTCTATAGTGCAAAAACAAAAGGAAAAATGAAAACTTGGATTACCTGGATATTTCATACAATTCTAAGAAATATGGCTGAGTAATGAAAGTCTTATATGGAAGCATCCTTAGTTCTTAATGTGTTTTCATTGGATTTAGTATAAAAATAAAAAATATGTTCTATTTATGCCTATTTAAATTAACAATATTTTACCCATTTCATTTTAAAAAAATATAAACTGCCTTTCCATTAAAATCTGTGAACCTCATATTGCAAAATTGAAAGTTAATAGGTCAAGGCTACCCTAAATCAAGTTCAGTTTTTGATAACTACATCAATGCTTCCATGTAATTTTCTTGATAACAAGGTAGCAGTGATTTGCCACTGCTACTTCTATAGTTTTCCTTTTTTTTCACTTCCTAGTCTAACTTTTCGGTACTCTGTGCTCCATATAAGCTCCAATCCTACGTAGCTTTTCTGAGATCAGCTAAAGTCTCTATATTCTGCAACCCATTTAATTCTACTACCAAGGTAATTCTATTACCAAGGGAAATCCAATTTTATGGAAATTATTATAATCCTTATGGAAATTACATTATGGGCATTACATAGATAATATATTTCTGTATAGAAATAATAATTAGATATTATTAAAACTCATTTAAATATACACATCCTACCAGATAGAAAAATAGAAGTGCATAAATCATCTGCAGTTTCTAGCATTAAGTAGAATGAAAGAAAAGCCACAACTGTTTTTAGTATGCAAAGTTCTCTATTTTTATTTTCTAGATATTAAGGAAAGATAAACAGTAATTACAGGGAGTGACAAAGAGCTTCACATTTTGCGCTTCTCTTCAGTCACTTTGCCATTTCCAGGTGAGTTTATTCTTCACTTATAACCACCTTCTTATGCACTTCTCGGCTCTTCACCCTGAGTTTGTTCACTTGGGACTCAGCAATGTCAGCCCGTTCCTCAGCTTCTTCCAGCTCATGCTGAATCTTGCGGAACTTGGAAAGGTTCACGTTGGATTGTTCCTCCTAGAAAAGCATACAATTATTCAAATTTAATTCCCAGTAATAGTAAAAAAAAAAAAGAAGAAGAATACATAATAATTCCCTGTGAATTCTTCTGAAGAACCTTTTAAGGGCCTAAAATTAATCTGAAATCTCAAACTAGAAGCATATGAAGAATCTCATGAGGTTAAAAAGATTAACATTAATTCCACGAAGGTCTTCATTCATCCGAAGTGCATAAGAATAGGCTGACACTTTACAAGCTCTCATATAAATACAATTTTATATTCACAAGCAATATAAAATGTGACCTTTTCAAAACTAACCTTCATTATTTTATGCGCCACGCATAGCACATTTTAATTGTGCAGGGAGAGTTTTTGGGACTAGGTCATCCTGTGTACTTACCGATTCTTCAGCTTGTCTCTTGTATGCTTTCACTTTAAGCTGTAGTTTATCTACCAGATCCTGGAGCCTCAGAACATTCTTCCGGTCTTCTTCAGACTTTTTTTTTTTAAGGATATAAAGAATGGAGAGAGTAAGTATGCAAATTATTTACACCTTTATTTGTTTTTCCTAAAAGTGTTTGAAATAAATGACAGCTTCCATTCTCACCTGATAAGTTAGTTCCTTTACTCTTCTCTCATATTTCCGTACACCTTTGATAGCATCTGCACTGCGCTTCTGCTCATTCTCAAACTCAGACTCCAGTTCACGAACCTGACATTAAAAAGAAAATTAAAACATGTAATCCTAACAGTAGACATGCCCACTAAATTATGAAAATGCATGTGGAAACTTGGCTATAAGGATTAGCTACACATAAGTATATAGATGAATGCTTCCCTTTCTAATTATCTTGCCCAACTTTGTTTTATATGATATGCTCCATTCCTCTTTTCATTACTTTCTTGGCAGCATCCATCACAGCATTCAAAGAGTGTGGCATGTGGGAAAGTTTTTTGGCTTTTAAGAGAGTCTCCACATTTAGAGATCTTAGTCTGCCTAAAATAATGCGTGCAGGCTTGGGATAAACTGGGCCTTGGTTGCATTTGTCCATCCCTTGCAAAAATGTTTTGAAACTGAATGGCATTTTCCTTAACATCACAGGCAATGCTATACATTTCATGGGTACAAATGAGGCAGGTAACCCTGTTTTATATTATGAAAATGTGTTATAGAAAAGCCTTAATTGTGTACAGCCATGGTGGATGGTATCAATCAATATTGATGGTTCCATCTAGTGAAACCATGGTAATATTGACAAATGCAGTTTAGAAGGTGGAAGGAGTAAATGGTGAAAAGCATGAATTTACAAAGGGAAGAAAGAAAAATAGATATATGTATGTGACACTAATAGAAAGGAGAAGGATATGAATGAAGTGGAGTGCAGTTGATGAATGCAAGTTCCTTGGGCAAGAAGATAAGGGAACTGGGAGCACAAGTAGCTTTTTCATCAAATATTTCTGGTTGAGCATCCTGGTGCAAGAAGAAAAAGTAGGGTCTTGGAAATCAAACACAATCTACATCCATGGTGTTATTAAGAAGGCTTTGGACTATGTGACAATGGTCAATTCCTGGGAAGAGAGTCTTGTAAGAATAGATCTTATCTTGTAGGAATAGTTATTATAAGATTATATCTTACAAAATATGGGGAAAAGTGTTTGCATTCTCTGTCTTATCAGGAGTGTGTTAAACTGTAATAAAATGAAAGGGGTGGCAAATGCCCAGACTCAAAAAGGCAGCCAAGAACTGAGCCAAGAAAATAGAGATACAGAGTGTCCCAAGAAATAGCACCAGAAAGCTAGAGGGTGTCACACCAAATGTCAGAGGTTTCTATTCCAACAGACAGATATTGAAAATAAACAGGGAGGTATCCTAAGTAAGTAAGACAAATATGATACTGCTGTATTAAAACAATAGGATAGTAGTTCTAATTAGGACATAGCACTGAAACACTACAGGTATTTCAAAGGAACAAATTCAACAGAAAGGGTGGAAGCATTGCACTGTGTATAAAGAAACATATATATTTCTACATAAATTCAGGAATTAGGATTGATTTCCAAAGGAAAACAATTTGGACCCAATGGTTTGAAATCCTGAAGGAGAAAAGTGTCCAGAAGGCACAATCACAATAATCTACATAAGAAGGGGGGGGAAATAGCATGGATCCAGCATAGATAACATACAAAGAATTATAACATGGTGAAAATACAAAAACCTCCCATTTGCTCATACTGATGATGTTACCTCGTTCGGTAATGAAATGTCTATAACTAAGCAGCCCAGCTCAGAAAACACCCAGAAAGAAAAGGGATATGTACAGGAAAATGGAAGAATGCCAAATCCCCAAAGAACATTAGTAGTCTAAGAAACTGTGGCAGAAAGGCTAAAGTCAGCAGGAGTGAAGACCGGCCAGTAAGAAATATTTTTTTAAAAAACACATTAAAAAGTTATTTGTGTACATTAGAAGCCAAAAGGAAACCCAAAGAGTGATAGATCTGTTGTGAGAAAAAGGGAAATGGATGATCACCATTATGCCACTGGGGGGAAAAGGGAACAGTAAACCAGACCTCCTTAAACCAGACAAGAACAACATAAAAGAGAAACAAGCTGATTCAAATGAATTCAGATCTCTAGGGCAGATAAATGATTTTCTAGGGTACTGAAAGAATAAATGGAGGTGATCACAGAACTTCTTGCAATAATTCCTGAAAAATCCTGCAGGCTGGTTAGATCTCAAAATACGAGAGTCACAGAATGACACAGAGGTTTTTGGAATGACACCAAGAGGAAGTATGACAAGGGATGGCTGGAATTATGTCATGAAAAAGGCTGCAGATGAAAAATCTGCAGAAAGAGGGGAAAAATTAGGATAAAAGAAAGTTATTCTATAATGTGTACAGAGATAAAAAGACTATGGCAAACAATGTAGTCAAGGAGAATAAATAATGATTCAAAGGAGGCAAAAAGGTGGTATAATTTTAATGGAAATTTAAAAAATATTTTAGGAGTCAGTGAAGAGGATTAAAAAGTGGGGGGGGGGGGAAAAAAGAGTAACGAAAAAAAAAGTGGGGACAAAAAAAAAATGGGGGGAACAAACCTTGGGATATGTAGGGCAACTTTATGCTGGGCAGACCATGTGCTGACCATATTTTTGCTCTTTGATATTTCTCTGAATTTTCAGGTAATACTACACACAGAGAAAGCAAATCAAAAGTTCACAGTATATGCAATTGCTCATATGTGAATAATATATACCCTAGCCTCCAATTTCTGGATCTGTTTTTTCCCTCCTTTCAGGGCTAGTTGCTCTGCCTCATCAAGACGGTGTTGCAGATCCTTCACAGTCTGGTCCAGGTTCTTCTTCATCCTTTCAAGATGGGCACTGGTGTCCTGTTCCTTCTTCAGTTCTTCTGCCATCATGGCTGCCTAATAATCAATGAACCAAACAGATGAGAATAAAGAATGCCTGGTGTAAATTGATTAACTTTTTCAGCAAAAACTCATTTTACTCACATCAGTGATGGCTTTCTTGGCCTTTTCTTCAGCATTGCGTGCCTCCTGAATAGTTTCCTCCATTTCACTCTGGATCTGGGCAATATCTGTTTCCAGCTTCTTCTTGGTGTTGATCAGGCTGGTGTTCTGTTTAAGAATAATGTGGTCATTCATTTTTCAAAAAAGACAGGGGAGAGAGAGGGGGAGAGAGAGAGAGAGAGAGAGNAGAACTGAAATTCTCTATCCAATCCAGGAATGGAAGGAAAATAAATGACTGCTAGAACTGTTGGTTTGAGAATGATTGTTGCAGAATAGAGGTGGCTACAAAGAGGAGTAGAGTTTAGCTCTAATTTGAGAGAAAAACTGTATAGTTTCCAGAGAGTAAATAAGCATTAGGAATTGTTTTCTGATATATTGGCTTTTCTAATTTTGAATTAAAACTCTTCATTTTGGATAAGTTCCTAGGTATTGAACAAACGTTATCTAGCCATTTGGGATTTACCAAAACTGTCTCAAAGCAGTTAGGAAGCACAAAAATATTTCCACTTTTGCTATTTTCAAGATAAAAACTTATCTACCTGGGTGTGGAGGAGCTGCACCCGTTCACTGGCATCCAGAAGCTCCTGTTCAGCCACTTTTCTGGCCCTCTCTGTCTGTTCCAGAGCTGCCCGGAGCTCCTCAATCTCAGCCTGCATGAGGTTTGCTCTGCGCTCAATCATGGCCACTTGTTCCTTCAAATCTTCCTGGCTTCTCAAAGCATCATCCAGATGTATTTGAGTATCCTAAAACAGGTTATTGCAATATTTGTCTTTGAAAATAGTTGTGATACAATAAAAATATCAACTGTGTCTTGAATATAGAAGTAAATATGTACCTTGAGCAGTCCTTGTGTGTTCCTGAGATTTTTTAGTGTTTCAGCAGCTTGACGGTTGGCATGGTTGAGTTGGATCTCCATCTCATTCAGATCTCCCTCCATCTTCTTCTTAAGCCTCAGGGCATCATTCCTGCTTCTAATCTCAGCGTCCAATGTGCTCTGCATGGACTCTACCACCCTCAGGTGATTCCTCTTCAGCTGATCAATTTCTTCATCCTTCTCTGCAATTCTTCTGTCGATGTCAGCTTTCACCTGGTTGAGCTCAAGTTGGATGCGCAGGAGTTTGCCCTCTTCGTGTTCCAGAGAGGCCTTAAAAGTAAAAAGACAATAAAGCAAACATTATGGAGCTATCATCTGAAAGTTTACTAAGTAAGAATATCCTACCAATGGAATCATTTAGTTCACTGCCTGGAGTACATTTTTGTTTGTTTTTTATTTATCCTATAAAATAATTATATAATTACCTCAGCTTCTTCTAGGGCACTCTGGAGATCTCCTTTCTCTTGCTCAATTTGCTTCTTCACTTTCTCCAACTCATGAATAGCTTTTCCACCTTCAGCAACTTGCTCCGTGAGGTCAGAAATCTCCTCTATTGGTGTGACACAAAATACAGTGAAAAAATGGAATATCAAAGAGAAATCTTGCTGTACAAAATGTTACAAAACATTATCCAGCTTTTAACACTAATATAAGTTCTACTGTTCATATTAATGCCTTACATTTGATGGATTGAAGGTATCAGCAGCCTAAGACAACCATGAGGAAGGTATTACTATCCACATGATGTTGAACAACATCCCTCACCATTACTTATCTTGGCTGGTGGTGCGGGAAGTTGCTTTTCAGTAACACCTGGAGGAATATAACTTCCCCATCTTTCATAAAAGTAAATAGGACTAGATGGAAGTGAAATAGAAACTTCCAACTATAAAACCATGATTAGGTTTGAGTGAGAGCATATATGAGCATGGGCTTACGTTGCAAGTTTTTGTTTTCACGCTTCAGGGTTTCCAGGTGATCCAAGGATTCCTCATATGCATTCTTCATCTTGAAGAGCTCTGTGCTCAGAGACCGAGACTCCTTCTGGGAAGCTTCCAGTTCAGACTGTGTCTCCTCGTATTTTTGTTTCCAGTCTGCCAGAATCTAAAAAAACAAAAACAGCAAGAGATAAGTTAATTAAACTTAAAACTTGTGTGCAGTGCATTTCACTTTTAAAACAATGATAGTGATAACAGCAGCTCAAATTACTTTATCAAAGTTCTTCTGCTTCTTATCTAGAGCTGCACAAGCTGCATTGGACCTTTCCACATCAATCATCAGGTCCTCCACTTCATTCTGCAACCTCTGCTTGGTCTTCTCCAGGGAAGCACATTTGGAATTCACAGCTTCTACATGTTCCTCAGCTTCCTGCAGACGCTGAGCAAGTTTCTTCCTGAAGAAACATAAACCCAATGCTCCATAGTAGTAAAATATTTGATTTGGCTGAATAAACTGTCTAGTGAATGATTTCATTTCAATCATTCTGCTTCAGCTTCAGGAAAATTTAGGATAAATAGGTTTGCAAAATCTCAGGAGTTAATTTAAATACACAATCTTATCCCAAGTCACACAATAAAATATTGTTTGGTGAACAATGTTTGATTAATGAACTATCTTTATCTTTATTGCTGCAAAGACCCCTCTCTGAAAAGCCACACATCTAACTCTATTCACACTACAAATTTATTAGAAAGTTGCAATATGTTTATTGAACATACTTAGCCTCCTCCAGCTCCTCAGTCCGCTGAATGGCATCAGTCTCATATTTTGTCCTCCATGTGGCAACTTCACTGTTTGCCTTGGACAGGGCACGTTGTAGTTCAGACTTGGCTTCCTGCTCCTCTTCATATTGCTCTCGAAGGAGGTCACAGTCATGTCGAGAAGATTGCAAGCCATGAGCCAAGGCATTCTTGGCCTGTAGAATTAACCAAATATTAGAGATTCTGCAAATTGCCAGGTCATCAAACATAATTAAGAACCATCTTCCAGGATAAGATTTCGCAAGGAATGAGAACAGAGAGAAAGGAACATATAAAAATTCAATAAATACACAAACAAAGGCAAGTGTGGTATTAGGAAACCTTCTGAAGCACCCCAGGAAGTTCTGTATGTGAGGTGAGGTGGCGCAGTGGTTAGAGTGCAGTACTGCAGGCTACTTCAGCTGACTGCTAGCTGCAGTTCGACGGTTCAAATCTCACCGGCTCAAGGTTGACTCAGCCTTCCATCCTTCCGAGGTGGGTAAAATGAGGACCCAGATTGTTGGGGGCAATATGCTGACTCTGTGAACTGCTTAGAGAGGGCTGTAAAGCACTGTGAAGTGGTATATAAGTCTAAGTGCTATTGCTATTCTGGTAGCATTACAGATAATACAAGATATGCATAATTCAACTTATGTACCTTTATCTCTTCCTCAAGTTGTCGCTTCAGTTCCTCAATTTGTTGAGTAAAAGCTTGCTTGCTTCTGGAGAGCTGGGAGATCAAAGAGTCTTTTTCTTCCACTTGTCGTGAGAGCTCACCTGAAGCAAGGAATATATGACATGTTTGGAATAAAAGTTGCATTAACATTTTTCGCAGCTGGGGGAGCTTCAGGATTCAGCTCAATTCATTTCAAAAATAAATTCGGAATTCCATTTTAGCAAGAATCTTCACATTAGGCACAAAAAGAAACAAAATAATTTCCCCAAAATATATTTCATCATTTTACCTGCTTCTGTTTGTAGGCGAGCCCTTTGAGCATTGATGTCATTAATGGTACGCATATGCTCTTCATCCTTTGTTTTAAGTTCGCTTAGCTGATCTTCTAGTGTGCGGCACATCTTTTCAAGATTGGCCTAAGCAACATGGAAAAAGGAAAAGGGGCAATCTTTTAAATGATTCCACAGGACCTAGCATTCATCTTCACTTCTAGATATTACAATGTTCAATATTTAGTAAGGATACCTAAAGTGTTTAAGGAAACAGAACAGCCTCCAGAAATAAAGTGGGATAGATGCCACATCTTGCATCGCATAAAAAAATCAGGAATTATGAAAGTGTACTCACTAAATATGCAAAAAATATTCACTTTGCACATTGAAGAGATATACCGTATTTTTCGGAGTATAAGACGCACCTTAGTTTTTGGGGAGGAAAATAAGAAAAAAGCTGATTGGTGGGTGGATGGTGATCTCGGAATACCCCCAATCAGCTGTTCTCAAGAGGTGAATTTTAGCAACAGGTTCGTTGGTTGTGAGCTCTGTGACTTGCTTTTTTTCTGCCTCTTAAACCTCCGTTTGAGAGGCTTTTTTTCTGAAGTTCTGTTTGAGAGGCTTTTTTTCTGAAGCTCCGTTTGAGAGGCTTTTTTTCTGAAGTTCCATTTGAGAGGCTTTTTTTCTGAAGTTCCGTTTGAGAGGGTTTTTTTCTGAAGTTCCGTTTGAGAGGCTTTTTTTCTGAAGTTCCGTTTGAGAGGCTTTTTTTCTGAAGCTCTGTTTGAGAGGCTTTTTTCAGCCTCTGAAACCTCCGTTTGAGAGGCTGGGCGGGGCTACATTCAGAGTATAAGACGCACCCAGATTTTCACCCTCTTTTTTGGGGGTGAAAGGTGCATCTTATACTCCGAAAAATACGGTATAGAGAGAGAGGGAAATTAATTGTAATTTACTAAATATAATATTTATCATACCAGCAGTTTGTTATAAATATTGAACTCTACAGTCTGGATTCTAATTTTTGTGAACATTCTTATTTTTCTAACTCTGAAGTATCCATGAAATATTGGCAAGGAACATAATTTTAACTTCAGTATATAACAAAGAAACTTAGGTATAAAACCAGCATCTTTTCACTTACTATTTAATGTGCTACAGCATACCTTAGCTTTAGAGACAGATTCCATATTGCTTGCAAGATCATCAATCTCCATCTTCAGTTCACTCTTCTCCTTCTCCAGCTTCTGCTTCACTCGCTGCAGGTTATCAATTTGTTCCCCAAGTTCAGCTGCACTATCTGCGTGCTTCTTGCGGAGGGCAGCAGACGTGGCTTCATGCTGCAAGGTGGCCTCTTCAAGGTCCCGGCGCATTTTCTGAAATTCTGCCTCACGTTTCTTGTTCATCTCAATCTGAGCTACGGTTGCTCCACCAGCTTCCTCCAGACGCTCACTGATCTCCTCAAGTTCCCTGGAGAGATCACCCCGCTGTTTCTCTGCTTTGGCACGAGATGCCCGTTCTGCCTCAATCTCCTCTTCCAATTCCTCAATACGAGCCTAGAGAAAGAGAGGCAACCATGAACCCTGAAACTGGCTTCCAGAGAACTTAATTCTCCATTCATGAAGGAACCACTGCATGACAGACCTGCAGCTCCTTGATCTTTTTCTGAAGCTGGGAGCCCAGGACCTGCTCATCTTCAATCCTGCTCTGGAGTTGATTGATTTCAAAGTCTTTCCTTATCACAACAAAATATGATGGGTTAGTCTCCAAATTAAATGTTAAAGAATTCCAATTAACATTAAGGTCCATCACAATATATATTATTACTTACTTCTTCAGCTTTTCATCCAGCTGCTGCCTATCATTTTCCAAATCCATTGTAGTTTCCTGAGCTAGCTTCAAATCCCCTTCTAGCTTCCTCTTAGCTCTTTCAAGGTCCATGCGAAGTTTCTTTTCTTGCTCCAGAGACCCTTCAAGCTGAAGACAAAGAGATCAGAGTAATTGTGTCATCACAGCAGTACCTTCACTTCAGACCAATTCTTCTCTGGAGATGATAGCGTACTTACATCATCCACTTGCTGTTCCAGCTTGGTCTTTGCTTTGGTCAGAGTGTTCACTTTGTCCTCCTCTGCCTGCAGATCATCCAAGGTCTGTTGATGGGCCTCTTGCAGGGCTTTCTTCTCCTTGGTCAGTTTGGCAATGGTCTCGTCCAAGACCGCCATCTCTTCAGTAAGGTTTTTCACCTTTAAACGTTGAACAGACAGAGTTATAGTAATCTATGTATTCTGAAGTGACAATAGTGGGTAGCAATTTAATTTCAGTATATTTTTGACCAGTACCTTATTTTCTGTAGCATGCTTCTCCTTTTCAACCTTGGCCAGTGTCAGCTCAAGATCATCAATGTCTTTCTTCAGTTCTGAGCATTCGTCCTCCAGTTTCCTCTTCTTGGCTGTCAATTCAGCATTCATTTCTTCTTCATCTTCAGCTCGCTCAGTGAGCTCCTTAATTTTAGCTTCCAGTTGGATTTTGGTTTTGATTAGCTGGTCACATCTCTCCTCAGCATCCGCCAAGCCATCAGCTTCCTATGAAAGGAAAATATAGATACTTTTTTTAAAAAAATGTTTCCTAATTAAAATATTCACACATATACAAAATTTCCTACTCTAATGGAGGAAGTCACATTTCACTAAAAAATATACATTGGATCAGCTCTCAGCATTTTTTGGAACAATAAACAAAAATAAATATTTCCTGTATATTGGGTAAAAATCAATGTAATGCAGAACTTTTTTATTTGATTTTTGATGCCACCTAACTCCAACTGACTTCTTAATAAATTGGTAATATTAGTTCATATAATATAAAAACAAGTATAGTTTACCTGTTACTTTATGGTCTTTATGTACCTTTATATATTGTCAATGATGAAACAGTGTTATGATGTAATAAGGTATTTAATATATGTAGCAATATGGGTGAATTTCTAAATAATCCCAAAGATTTCCCCTGAAATCTATAAATGATTGCTTACTAAACTATGCTGGACTAGCCAATAAAAGAACAATATTTAATATCATTCTATATGCTTACAGCTTGGACTTGGAGTTGCAAGTCATTCTTCTCTTGTATCAGAGACACCATTTTTTCTTCAAGTTCCTTTCGCTTAGCTTCTGACTTTGCAAGCTCTTCCTTTGTTTTCTCAAACTCTTCCTTCATATTGGCCATTTCTTTTTCTGCTTCAGCACTCTTTAGCAAAGGTTTGATCTTGAAATACAGTTTCATCCATGGCCAATGTTTGACGTTCATGAATGAACGGATACTGTACTGAATAGTGAAGATAGCCTCCCTATCAACAAAGTTAAAAAGTGTGCCTTAAATTACATGTAATAAATACAGATCCACCAATCAAAGCCTTCTGACCGAATTGATTTAAATAATTATGGGATTCTCACCTCCTTTCTAACATTTTATGATATTCTGTTCTTGCTAAGAAACCACGACACATAGCTTGGGTGCGTGTTATCAGATGGGCCAACTTATCATCTCTCATTTCTTCTAGGAGACCCAAAAGACCAGCCTTAAAGAACACCTGAAAAAAAAAAGCATTACAGAATGTCATATGTAAGCACTACAAAATACAAAACAGTATTTAGGACAAAGGCTTATATATACCTTGGTGTGTCCAAATTTATACTGGGTGTGGTCCACATCAATGGATCCAAGAAGTTTCTCAGAAGCTTTCTTGCTATCAATGAACTGGCCCTCTGGAATGGCACTTGCATTCAGAACTTTGTATCTAGTAGAAAAAAATACCACCTATAAATCTTCCTGTGTAATGCCTAATAGTTTTTTACAATTATTTGTCCTCAGTAAAAAAATTGAACATAAATATGAAATGCTATAAAATATTTATTTATCTCTCAATATGGGCTTAGGTGGTTTGGGTGGTTCTCCTTTTAGTGAAAGATTAGTAGAAGTAAGTTGTATTGTTTTGTAGTGTGAGTACTCTGCTGGAGATTATTATTATTATTATTTGGGGGGGGGTGAGTATGTTTAGTTTGTGAAGCTGCCCAGATCATTTGGGAATTGAGCAGCCTAGAAATGTGAGAAATAAATAAATATGGCTTGTCAAGTTTTTGATAACCAATTATACCAAAAAGCAACAGGCTCAACAGAAGTTTCTTTAACTAGATTTATTGTAACAAGAAAGAGATTAGATTACAAAAGTCTCAACAGTTGAAGGTTTGCTCTTTTTCCCCACTTTCTGAAGCTATAGCAATTCTAGCCTGCTAAGGTGGGAACTTTTCTCAGTCTCTTAACTTCTAAGTAAACTGGTGAAAAGATCATATATATTTTTTGGGTCTGGGTGTCCAGAATGGAAAACTCTCTTAAGCTCTAAGCCATACCATTACACTGAGAAAACAAGAGAGTTCAATTCTAAAGTCATTTATATTTAATGCATTGCTCTAAGGTTACAAGCCAAGGATATGTAAGAAGGTTTCCAAGGTGTCATGGGACAGGCTGGATCTTTCCTTTAAAGGTAGAAAGATATAAATTTGTCACTGGAGGAAAATACCATGCTTGCACATCCTTTACCAGCACTCTTGCTCTCTAATGGAATGATAAACAGGACAGATTGGCCAAATGAGGTAATATTTTGATTCAGCAGGACCTAAAGCCCACTCACCCCTAAACCAAGACAACATTTACAATTTCCTTCCTGTTATTTTCAATGGAAGAGAAGGTGTCAAAAGGAATAAAAGTCTGAAAAAAACTGGAAGCGTTGCGGCGAGACAGGCTGGAAAATAGTGGAGCTCCGACGAGCTTCGCAAAATTCAGCCTGACAAACCGCTGTTGGGGGGTCTTCGGACCAGAACCGTCCTGTAGGGACAGTGAAGAAGGAGAGGCATCTTGGATGATCTAGAGGAGCAGGCAAGCTCCTCGAGTGGTTAGAGACAGTTCTTTGGACCAGTGGTGGGGGCAGTGGCCATTTCTGAATGACCGCTACAAAGCTGGGGCAACCGGACTACGTTTATGTGCAGGAGCGGTGTTTGGACAAAGTGCTTAAACTTGGTGAGAAAGTGACCAACTCACAGATAAAAGCAACTTTTAATTTGGAATTTTAAAGAATTTCCCAAGGGGAAACAGTGGCTAATTGGCACTTGGGAACTGTAACAAAGGAAAGGGGAAAAAATGGAAACTAAAGTATTAAAGCCCAAGAAGATTACTTGTATCTTGGATATAATTATAATTGGAGAAATATAAATAACAGAAGGAAGAATTTGGTGAGAAAACCTCTTTTTTTTTGGTGGATTTAAAGTCATTATTTGATACTTTTGACAATCAGCTGGGAGCATAATTTGGAGTGGAGAGTGCCATCTACTGGAGAGAAGAAAATATTGCAACAACTTGTGGATTGTAGAAGAGAAAGTGCAGCTGCCGGACCTTGACTACAAGAGATAACGTGGAAAGGCTGAGAATTTCTAAGGAGTGTTTGTTTTGCCTACATTGCTTGGCTTTGTTTTTTCTATGGTGGCGGAGGATAATAAATTTTGGAATCAGATTGGATTGGACTATTATAATTGGATTCAATAGAAAGTGGAAAATAAAATAAAAGAGACTATATGGACCTTAAGTTTTAATTTAGTGTGATATAACATAAAAAGCTTAAACTGGCAATATGGAGTTTTGGATGTATGAAGAATTATTCATTATGTTAAAAAATGTGTGTGAAACTGTAAAAGGTGATAAAAAATCAGAAATTTTGTTGGAACATACAGAGCATGAAGTAGTAGAAGAGTCAGAAATTGTGCTAAAACATACAGAACAAAAACCAGAAGAGCAGGTGGTAGAAGGGAGAAATGAGAAGCAAGGAAATAATATAGTAGAAGAAGGGATTGAAAGCAAAAAACAACAAGATGATTTCACTGGGATTTACAGTGGCAAGAATAGAGCTGAGAGAGGGGAATATTATTCAAAAAAGAATCAATCAAAGCGTAAAAGGGGAAAGAATGGGAAGAGATTAGAGAAAATTGGGGGGAGAACCACCACACAAATCTTAAATTCAAAAGAGAGAGAAAAGACTCAGAAGAAAAGATATATGACACATAAAAATAAAAAAAATAAAAAGAAGAAGCTAAGGGAATGGGACAAAAGGAGAAAACTAATAAGAAGTGGAATTTTTGAGAGACCAAAGGAAAATGGCTAAAAAAGGAAGGCTAGTGGAAAGAAAGAAAAAAGAAAATAAGGTTCATACTAATAGATTTAAGTAAACTGTATTAATATTATTAATGGTGGAGAGTTGATTAAGTTAAAGGTTTATGGTAAAATGTTTTAGTAGTAATTAAGATATATGATGTATATTATTCATGGCAAAACAGATTTACTAGAAAAAGTGGGGTGGGAAATTTGGCATATTTTTAATTGTGGATTGTTAATTAAATTAAAGGGTTTTTGGTGTAAGATTTGAGGATGCTGATGTATATTGATTAGAGCAAAACAGAACAGTAGATGGAATGTGAAAAGGAAATTTGTTATATTTTTAAAGACAATTTAAATTAAATTAAATTAATTAAAATATGAGAAGAAACTGAAATATACTGGGACAGAAAATATGAGAAATGTATGTAGTGAATAAGATAGTTAATTGATGTTATTGTAAGGGATTAGTAATTTGGACGATTAGTAATACTATGTATGTATTAAGAAGAAAATAAGTTAAGATAAAGAAATATGTAATGAGAATATTATGGGTTGGAATTGAAACAGAGTGTGATAATGGAATGGATTATGTATATGAAAAGCTATGTAATAGTGAGCTGGACATTACTTTGTGCAGAAAATATGTAATGTTTGTTGGAAAAAAATAAAAAAACTTTTTAGGGGGGGAAAAAAAGAAATTAAATGAAATCCGGAAATATTTTTTCCCTCCTTACAACCAGCCTTGAGAAATGAGCAAAACTCCCCTTCATCATCCTCCCAACGTTCTATTCTCCTATCAATATGATTGCTGTTTTCAATTAATCTAATCCTTTAATATCTTGAATCTATTTGAATGTTAAATTAGGATAGAAGTACTCTATCACAGAGAGTTACTATGGCAGATAATTGGCATAGATAGATAGATGATAGATAGATAGATAGATAGATAGATAGATAGATAGATAGATAGATAGATAGATAGATAGATAGATAGATAAATGATGGATGGGAGGGAGGGAGGGAGGGGAAGAAGAAGAGGGAGGGAGAGGGAAAGGGAGAGGAAGAGGGGGAAGGAGGGAGAAGGGGGAGAGAGAACACACACATAGAGAGAGATGTAAGGAACCCTATAAGAAAGTCAAGCTGACCTCTGTTTGAAATCAGCATAAATGATCCTACTGGGAAATCCCTTTCTGCAAATGCGGATGCCTTCCAGCACACCATTGCACCTCAGCTGATGCAGCACAAGCTCATGATCCATAGCACCTTTCAAAAAGATGATTAAAAAAAGAATCAGGACCAAACCACATACAGAGACAAGCATTGTAAAATACCTATCATACCCTCAACAATACCCTCAACAATGCCTTACCAGGCGTTTTTGTTTCATTGGGAATAATGCAACGCACAAAGTGTGGGTGAGTACTTCTCAGATTGGACATCAGTTTGTTTAAGTTCTCCTATAGATCCAGAAAAGAAACATTTCTGTACAAAATTCCAAACAAATCAATGTATTCCTATAAAGGAAAATCATGTATCCAAACAAGCAGGGGTATATAGCTCTACTGAATGCAAATGAATTCTAGTCATTGGGTGGATTAAAAATAAGATAAACAATAACATTCAAACTCCACAAAGATCTAACGTGTGCAGCTAAAGCATTATTTGATGTTTGGGCTGCTGTCATTGGTGCTTGCAGTGAACCAAAGTACAATTCCAGTGTAATAGTACCTTATTTTCTTGATATATAAATGTCCATAATGGGACTTGGCTACATATGTCTAGCTGGATATTGATGGCCTAAGTGCATATGGCTTCTTTGGGTTTGAACTTTAAAGAAGTACTAGGATTAACACCTCAGAGATGTACAGTTTAAGCAAAATAGCATGCAAAGCATTACTATACTTCTGTGATTTTTAGTTTCAGCACTGATTTGGTTCTACCAGCCAATAATATTCCATACACTTTCTTTATATCTGAATTATCCAGAAGCATGCAAAGACTCATTTTAAGTTGGGAATTCTACAAATTCAGTCCAATTTAATATCTTTCTTAAATACCCAAATGAGTTGTCGCATTATTACCGCATAATATTTTTTTCCTTCCTCACAAAGGAATCCAAGTATAGCATTATACCATACCCTGAAAAGTGCAGACACAGTCTGGAAAGAAGAACCCTTCTTCTTGGCAGCCTTCTTGCCCTCTAAAATTGAAATGAATAGAAAAATAAATAAATAAACCTTACATTTCTTGAACATTTTTTCTCATTCAAGAAAAAAAAAACTTCCATTATAGCTCTCACCTTCTGCAGGGCGATCAGCAAACAACAAAGCCAAAGTCTTCATTGAGGATTTCTGGTAGAGCCCCACTACGGTGTCATTCAAGGGATCCTTGTTCTTCTCCAACCAGCCACTGATATTATAATCCACAGTGCCAGCATAGTGTACCAAGGCAAAGTGGGCCTCAGCCTTGCCTTTGGCAGGCTTGGGTTTCTGAAAGTTGCCTGATTTGCCAAGATGCTGGTCATAAAGTTTGTTCTTGAAGGACGTGTCTGTTGCCTTAGGGAACATGCATTCTTCTTCCAGGATGGAGAAAATGCCCATGGGCTAGAAAGAACAATGACATGGTTGCTTAGGCAGCATCTTGAGAGAATATTGAACTTTGGAATAACATACTTCTTCAGCAAGTATATACACATAAGTAAAATCAGAACAGAGATGTTGAAAAGAAATGAAATGTAAACATGGAGACACACTCGCTCATTGAAAAGTAGACCCCATCTTCTAAATTATACTTCAATAAGCAACTAGGAATACCTAACATGATTTCATACTTATTATATGATATATTCTATATATACTTTTATTTTTATGTCAAGAATTGGTTTGAACATGTTATTATAAATTGACTAGGATCCTGCTATAATTCTATTTATTCTTTCCTAGGTTGTTCTTCTAATAAAGTCATCAGAAAAGCTGAGAGCTAAACTTTCTAGAAAAATAATAATAAAGTAAGGGGAGCAGTCAAAGACTGTAATGGGCAGGACAAAACAAGATGATGGTACATGTAGTTTCAGTTGGGATTTTCATCAATTATTTTTGAGAGAAACCTAAAGCATTTCTTATCCCATATGAAGTATGCAGCAGTTATGTCTACTATAAAATGGACCTTCTCAATGAGCTCAATGCAGGCAGCCAGGTCCATGCCAAAGTCAATAAACTCCCATTCAATTCCTTCTTTCTTGTACTCTTCTTGCTCCAGGACAAACATGTGATGGTTGAAAAACTGTTGCAGTTTCTCATTGGTGAAGTTGATGCAGAGCTGCTCCAAGCTGTTATACTATAAGAAAAGAAGAGAGAGTTTGGTTAAGATGAATTAAGATGAAATAAATTTGATTGAGTAAGCAAAACACTGTTCCTCCTATCTGTTAATATGTACATCTTTGTCCCTGTTTCCTTACATCAAAGATCTCAAAGCCAGCAATGTCCAGCACACCAATGAAATATTGTCTGGCTTGTTTGGTATCCAATTGTTGGTTGATGCGAATGACCATCCACAAGAACATCTTCTCATAGACAGCCTTACCCAGAGCACCAACATTATTGTAGACCTAGAATAAGAAGACAATGGCAAAAATCACTATGTATAAGGGATATTTTAAATTAATAATTGTTCCAATCTTATATACAGTGTATGTATGTCTGTGTACACACACACACACACACACTCACATACACACACACACATATATACATGTGTGTGTGAGAGAAAGAAAGATGAAGAACAACTAAAGATATAGCAGTGCTAATAAAGTCTGAAAAAATATACAGGAATATATATGAAAGGAATAAGCTTTGTAGAAACTAAAAATATATCCATAAAATATTTATATAGATCTAGCTCAATCATTTAACATATTTTTAAATCTATCCATATAGACCATCTATTGCTCCATCTTCCCAGTTTTGGTACAATTGGTTATTTCAGTTCAGTTATAATTATGTAAGAAACTTAGATTCTTGATGTTCAGGTGCCTTAGCATATTCAATACAGATAAGAAAGAAAAATGGATTTTATCATTATTAATTACAGTTTTGAATATTGATATTACAAGTATTATAATTATAAATCCATTCGTCTTGGTGCATGCCAGGGTTTGTGAGAGTTGGTTTATATGTAACATTACCTGCTGGACAGTTTGGCCTTTGGTGACATATTCATTGCCGACCTTGACCCGGGGATAGCACAGAGCTTTCAGAAGATCTGCTGAGTTGAGATTCATGAGGTAAGCAGCCTTGTCAGCAACTGAAAATAGACAAGAAAGAGTTTAGGGTTAGAGTCTTTTTTTTATTATAAATCTCACTGTATTCATGCAGTATGTAATAGTTAAGTAATGAACATTAAAATCAGACTGGAAAAAGTACAAAAGAGACTTTTGGTTAGTGTTGGCTGAGTTCTACTTGCCGAATGCTCGGAATGTTCATTCTCTAAAATTATAGCTTCACACTTACCAAAAAGTGATTTTTGAAAAAGAAGAAAATAGTTACAAGAGTATTTACTATAATATCGGTAAAAATAATGAAAACTTCTTCCTTCTTAAATAATAATAAATAGATGATAGGATAATATTTTATGGTCTACTATCTACTCCAAATGATTAATATGAGTATCCTTCTAGAAAACACTAGGGAAACATGGGATGTGTTTCTGCAAAATAATGTCCTAATTTGTTCTGAATTATTTTAAATGCTTTTGCCATTTTTTTTCAAATACCTTCCGTGCCGTCTGGCTCAGCCTGTTCCTCTCGCTGCTTCTGCTTGAACTTCATGTTCCCGTAGTGCATGACGGCTCCCGTCAGCTTGTAAATGGCTGTCTTTTCTTCAGCAGTGAAGCCCAGGATGTCAATGGCTTCCTATTAATTCAAGCAATAGAAAGGATTCGGTCTCACCCAGCACTGAGCCAAGTTGAGGGTTCAAACTCACTTGAAATCATTTTGGCAATTACAGTAGCCTGTAGTTGTCTCTGCCAGTGTTCCTCTTGGAACATTATGCCACTCATCATATGCCCAAATACCACACACACTCAAACATTTAAACCAAATATTATTGCTTGTCTAATCAAATTACAATTTTATGTTCCCAATTCTGCAAATTACTTACATCAGTTGCCATTAACTCTTCTTGATCATCAATGCTGGCAACACTGATCTCACCCTGGCTGACAAAATGGTAGTCATATGGGTTGGTAGTAATCAGAAGCATCTCTGCATTAAAAAAAAAGCACAAACATGATTTCATTTTCAAGCATCAGCACATTTTTAATGCTTAATAGTGGAAATAGTCCTCCAAATGGATGATTCGCCTTACCGATCAGTTCTGGCCTCTTGTTGGACATGATCTGATAAAAGATGTGGTAGCTCCTTTCAGCCTTGAGCTGGAAGGTAACTCTGGACTTCTCCAGCAGATCTGGCAAAGCAATGAAGTTGAATTAGTTAAGGAAGAAAGAAAGGGTCAACTAAACACACAAAGAAATATCCCTTACATGTCTCAATGTCTGCAGAAGCCAGTTTGCCAGTGGCACCAAAATGGATTCTGATGAATTTGCCCTGTGGAGAAAATAGTATTTAATTACAATACATTTTCAATGTATTTATTTAACTGTACAATAGGATGGTACAAAGATTTTTCCTTTTAATAGCAGGAATTTCAGTCTCTGGCTAAAGAATGTATGGAATTTTTTTTTTAAAAGTAATTTTTTAACCTAATTTGTCTCAGGGGTTTTAAGAAAAAAAAAAGTGAAAGAGTTTACCATTTTAAAAATACAAAATTTTAATATGCCATATGTGAAACTTTATTTTAATAATATTCATGATACAATAATTATTAAACTAATAAAAGTGTAAAATGTGAGTGAATTAAAGGAGAAAAACAGTTGAGGTTTGTCTATGGAGATTCACAGTCATCCAGGTCATGATTGTCCCAAAGGTGTTGTTCAAAAGGAGGGAGAGAGAGAGAGAGAGAGAGAGAGAGAGAGAGAGAGAGAGAGAGAGAGAGAGAGAGAGAGTGAGAGAGAGAGAGAGAGGA
>QLTV01002664.1:1354937-1377667 GCA_003457575.1 Thermophis baileyi
AGGGAGATGGAGGGAGAGGGGGACAGAGAGAGAGAGAGAGAGAGAGAGAGAGAGAGAGAGAGACATAGAAAGGAAGGGAAAGGAAAGGAAAGGAAGGGAAAGGAAAGGAACATTGAACTAATTTACCAGGATAGTTATATTGACAAGGTAACTATATTTGTAAGACAATCAGGAACTGTGAGTGAATATTTATTTATTTGTTTATATTTCATACTACTTAACCACCCATCTACCACAGGGAGAGGCTCTGGATGGTTTATAATTTAGTCAAAAAAATTAAACATTAAAATCAGAATAATTTAGGGTTAAAATAATTAAAATTATAAATCATTATATGAATATCATATGAAATATTGGGGTGGATACAGTTTAGATTGATACACATGTTGCTCTTTAATATTTTCATTTACTTCTAGAAATTATCTCTTGTCACTTCTATTTCAATTAGATCTACAACTGCACTTCCAGGAAATGAGAGCTTCAGCATTTCAGATGAAGATAAATACAAACAACTGACTTGGTTTCTTCATAATCTGTTTCATACATAAAAGTCCAACCACTGTCACTTGCTTCAATATTTCAAAGTACTTACCCTGGGTAATAAGAGAAGCTTTACATTTCTTTTGTTGATTTCTTTTTTTGTGTGATTTGAAGTGATACAGAGAAATTCTTACTGTCTTCAGTTCTGTAGCTGATCTTTTATAAAGCTATCAACCTTCATTTCCAAGCATTTCAAAATCTATTAGTGTAACAGTTCTTTTTACAAAGATCTCACCTCCATAGGATGAACCATAAAATTATCATTTAAATGTCTTATTATTAGTTTAATTAGCCATGCGGAGGCTAATTAAAACTCCCATCAATCTAAGAAATACATTTCCCTGTTGTACACATTCCATACAGTTCCCCCCATTTTGTAGCTTCTTGTTTGACAGCCTTTTCAGTTGGGTCAAAGGACTGGGCAACAGGGCATGGAGAGAGCTGTGATATAGAAGTTTACATAAGTAGTGGTATTGCTTTCTCGTGCCTTTTCACTTCAGAGACACATCAGATCTTACATTACTGCGGAAGTCCTCATTTGGGGCTGATAAGAAGGGGGCCTCTCCTAGCCTCAGTATCAAATAAACTGATATCCAGCTGAGATGTGATTTTTTTTCCCAAGCTGTTGAAGGAAATGAATGAGTTTTTTGCCCGCTTTCATGGTACTGAAATCCTCACAAGAAAACGCCGAAGAAATCATTCTCTCGAACCAAGCAACAGAAAATAAGCTGAAGGCCCTGAGGTTTTTCAAGGGACAAGTTACAGGTTCATCATATTTTCCAGAAAGGTATATTGTCTCTGATTGAGTAACACTGGCACATCAGCCTTCTCCAAGAAGTCACCTCAGACTTGTCATCTCTTAGGATAGTCCGGGATCTTTATCGGTTGTGATGTGCCAAGTTTGTGCCTAAAATGATTCAAGTTGCTAAACAGACTTGTCTACTCTATCTTATGTTCCTAACAGAGTACAGGATTATGCAGATCAAGTTTCCAGTTGGCATACTGAGCAATAATAGATAATCATAAAGAGAGGTCTCCTTAAGATCGTTTTGGTATCTGTATCAGTCAGAGTAGACTTGTATCATGAGAAAGATTTATATGCTCCTATTTCTCATCCCATATTCCCTCCTCCTATTGACACCTCTGAAAGATTCAATATTTATATGCCATGGAAGAGACAAATCAGAGAAATTGTTGAATATTAGGAGCATTTTAATGCAAATCCTGAATGCAACAAAGAAAATAATTAGGGCTGACACAATATTTGACTTCCAGTACTTGAAGGGCAGTCATAGAGAAGAGGGGGTTGACTTATTCTCCAAAGAACCTGAGGTAGGACAAGAAGGAATGGCTGGAAGTTCATTAAAGAGTGATCCAACCTGGAAGTAAGGAAAAATTTCCTGACAGTGAGAATGGAACAGCTTGCCCTCTGGAGTTGTGGGTGCTCCATTGCTGGAGGTTTTCAAGAAAAGATTAGAACTCCATTTGTCCAGAATGGTATAAGGTTCCTGCCTTAAGCAGGGGTTAGACTAGAAGACCTCCAAGGTCCCTTCCATCCCTATGATGCATTCTATGTTTCAACAATGAAGTGGTATGTGCAGCAGGGTTAAGGAGGCTGAGATGGAGATCAGCAATACTGTGGTGTTGCATCACAAGCACTGAGCCTTTTCTACACATATGGAAAATTTCTGTGAATGTTGTGGCAACAATGGATTCTGGAATTCAATTCAATGCTCAAAATACAATAAAAAGGAGATCTGAACCCTTCGGAGTTCAACAACATACTCTTAGTTGTAGCTTATAAGATTACAAAGTGGAAATACATGATTTGATTAAAACTGGGTAAGTTAAAACATAGATTTCATTAATATAGCCCTCCTCCATTGCTTTTCTTCCATTATTTCAGCATGAATTCAGTATAATCTAATGCAGTATTTTCTGAACTAGAGGAACACCAACTTTACAACTCAATATCTGTGTAATGCATGCAGTGTTTAAGCATTTTATCGGGATGCAAGTCAATTATTGAAAAATACTCATAAAAGAATAGTTCTACATCAGGGGTGTCAAACTTGCGGCGTCACATTGTCGTCATATGATGTATTGTGACTTTTTTCCCCTTCACTAAAATGGGGGTGGGCGTGGCCAGCACGTGATGCATCAGGCCCGCAGGCTGCGAGTTTGACACCCCTGCTCTATATTGATGTGGAAAATATTAAAATAAAGGAAATTTAAAAAGTTTAAAGTATAGTGTAGTAGAAATATAGACTGTAATATGACATGTAATGATGAATGAAATATGACATCATGTGAGATCTTGAAATAATTAATGCTTAATAGGTGATTCTAAGAAATGGTGAATTAATGGTGGATCACTGAAAGGAAAGCAAAAGGAATAAGAGCAAGAAAAAGAGATAGATATAATTATATAAAATGATGCAAGAAGAAAAATGTTCTTGTATGGAACCATGGAAAGCTATTTAAAAAAAACCTATCAGGAGGGGGAGGGGGAGGGGCAGGACAAGAATTTCAACTCCTTCAATTATAGAAATATTAAATAAATATTAAATAAAATATTGAAAATAAAATACCTATCAAAACATTTTAATAACTTTGAAATATTCCTTTTTAATGTCGTTATTTTCCTAGGAGCATTTACTAATTAAGAAGTAACTAATATTTTAATATATTTCTGTGGTTAACATGTTAGTTTGATAATACTCAACACTGAGCAATAATTACAGTTCTTACTATAACTAATGAAGCTCCCTTAGTTGTATAAATATTCAAAAATAGTAGACACTGAATCTGACATTAGTATGAAAGGAGCATCTGTTCTTGCAAATGTATACCCAATAAAGATATTGCTATAACAGTCTGCTGTGGATTATGTTTATATTGTATTGTATTGTATTGTATTGTATTGTATTGTATTGTATTGTATTGTATTGTATTGTATTGTATTGTAAACGGACTGTCGTTTGTAAGTAACTGCCTGGATGGCCCCTGGAGGGGCCGAAAGGCAAAAAGGAAGCAGTTTGCTCCCTCCCATATTTGAGTATACCATGTGATTTAACAGGAAAAAAAACATATATATATATTGTATATATTGTGATGAACAAAATTTTTTTTTGAAAGGCTAGAAAATCATATCATTTTAGAATGTATGAAAACATTTATACAAAATGTATGTTGGAAATGTGAATAACATAAAGGGATGTTATTTTGTCATGCTTGGTGGACATGTAGAAAAAAACCAAAAAAAATGGATTCAAAGACACATTTATTAATTTACTGTATAACCTGCCTTTACCAATAATTCAAGGTGGAAAACCTGAGTATAAAATGTAAAGTATACAAGATATGTTTAAAACACTTAACATTAAAAATTATTGAAGAAATATTTAACCATTAGTGACAACAGGGTTGTCTTCTTTATGAAAGTTGTAGTCTCATTTTGAAATAAGAGGAGCTTACAGAAAAAAGGACTGTAGCAGTGGTAGAGGCTGTTCTATCTAAAATTGACAGCACAGAGGGCACTAATTTTGATCTACTACAAGTGGTAACTCAGACTCAGTAGATCAAAAATTAGCTGAAGGTCTTCCCCTCTCTGAAATACATCTATCCAAGTATCAAGTTCTGCATCAGCCATGATCTCATAGCAAAGGGATAGGGATTATTGTCATTTGGGAGACTGCAAGTGATCAGAGGCACTGTTTCACAAATAACCAATTATAAGGCTTTGTTTGTAAGGTTGGGCTTGGCGGATAATTTGGAGGTGTTGCTATGGTAATGGTGTCCAAACTTCTTTGCTGCACAACTTCATCCGTGCTGTGGAATTGGAATCTCCTAGGCTGATGGGTTTGGGAGATGTCTGGGAAAGGATGAGGAGCAGCTTGCAAGTTCCTTGTCACCATGATAACCATGGACTTGTTTTAGGTAATTATAGACCTGAACAGTTTGCTTGCCTCTGAACTGCTTTTTTGCCACTATCAGCACAGTTTAGTCTTCCTTTATTAGGTGGTAGTAATAGCAGATCTGCAGCTCCAGATAGCCCTGAATGGAGAGAAATACTGTATGTCTACTATTTTCCATTGGGTTTTAGGCTGGCTACGGGATGGAAATTGTATTAGTTGTTCTTATTAATGACTTTAGGTGGGATAAGGACAAGGACCACAACTAGGATAATCTCCTAATCCTGCTGTATCTACCTGCAGCCTTTAATATCATAGACCACAGTATGGTAAATTGTGATGGTTTGGATGAGTGTCAGACTCTGGGAGGTTGACAAATTCAGGAAACAAAGCACTTGGATTTCTGAAAAGTTCTTGATTTCTGATTGGATGCAGCAGAATCTTGAAAGCCTGTCAAAGCAATTCTCTCATTCAATTTATACCTGGTATAATTAAGATGGAATTGTTCTGAGCTTTTTTTCTTATGCTTCCCCCTTCACCCCACTAAGCCATCTCTTTTGCAATGGTCTTCTTTCCTCTTCCACTTTCCCAGGGTCTGTTAGACATTCCATCAGATTGGAAGTCACTATGCTGCAATGCTTCTCCTATTTCCTGGCAGCCAGTTCAGTCACTGTAGGAGAGACATTGCATGCTGGGAGTGTTGTGTGACTCACCCCTTCCCCTTTATTGTTTAACATCTACATAAAGCAAATGGGAGAAGTTATGTGTTGGCCCCCAATGGGATTATCACTATACAAATAATAGTTACATATCTCACCATGGGCAGGAGATGTGATCCTTTCTTGGTTCCTGGTGGCAGTTAGTCCAGGTGGAAAAATACAGGTCTAGATTAAATTCCAGAAAAATGGAAGAGGGCCTTCATATGATGCTTCTTGAAATGACATTTTGTAAAACCAGAACCTTTGCTGATGATCTGTCAAGCCCATGCTCAAAGAAGACCAACCAAGTCCAATTCTATATTTGTTTTCACCTAATGGACAGAATCTTGTCAAACTAAAACTATAATCTTCTAACTTACTAGATATATGTTGAGAGATTCTAAGATATGGTTACCTTGAACCTCTTCCTCTCCCCCATCCACTCTGGGCTGCACAGAGTCTAGACCTGTCTCTGGGGAAGCTCTATGTTGCTAAAACTCTTTTCCACTGATTCTCCAAGTGATCACTCATGTCTCCATCACTTCTTGTCTGGATTATTGCAATTCACTATATATGGGGTTGCCAATGAAGACCATTCAGAAATTTAGGATGCCGCAGCCTGCATAGGAGAGTACCTAGGCCTTCTCCAGGAGCTGCAGTGGTTGTCAGTTATCTTTCAGGTAAAAAAAGGCTTTTAAGCAGAGGTGGTATTCACTTACTTTCCCTACCGGTTCGCAAATGTGAGCGTGCACTTCCGCAGATGCACGCGGCCTTCCACGCATGCTCTTTGATCGTGCGTGCGGCTTGCACGCATGCGCACGGCTTCAAAACGTGCCTAAAGAGGACAGCATAGCGCCGGGCGGATGGGCGTGGGTGGGCGTGTCGCCACTACTGGTTCGCCCAAACCGGCTGAATACCACCTCTGCTTTTAAGGCCCTATTCAAAACCCAAGCATCTCCAAGACTGTTTATTCAGTGAAATCATGGAGACAAGAATTATTAATTAATATTATCTTAATACTAATTAATTATTAAGAAGGGTGACATGTTTAGGGACTCTGTTCTGAGCCTTCTTAGTGAAAATCTCCTTCTTTGGATTAACTTTTCTTTGCATATTTGGACTGCTTTCTTTCCATTATGCTTTTGAAGAACAAGACTAAAAATCTGGCTCTTCTGGCGGGTGTCTGGGGTCAAGATGGAAGTTTGTATTTCTCTGCAGTGTAGGCACACTGTTGTTAGGGATAGTTAGGAATGTTAATTGTTTTTAATTCTTATTGCTATTAATCCTATTAGGGAATTTTGTAACCCACTTGGTCTTTTTCAATTGGTGTTTAAAACATGGTAAATAAATAAACTAAAATCTGAGTCTGCAGCTTGGAGGAGTTTTGTCTAACAGCTTGGAACCACTTCATACTTCATGAAGCAACATGTCCCTAAACACCTTGGTCATGTGCCAGGAAATTATGGCCAATGACAGGTTGCAATCCCTGACACTTATTCAAAGTGTTTAATGGAACATGGTTTCCCTCACACTTCATGTATTTATTGCAGGAAATACTAATGTTGTGCCAATGTGTCCAGCTATGATGAACAGCAAAATGCATCTGAAAGGTTGTCTCAGCTGCACTTGAAAGGCAGATCCTTCTAGGAGGAATGGCTGATTTTCAGTTGCCCAGCAAAATATTTAATCTCCACGCACTCTAAGTTTCTTTCAGTATGTCTATTCTCAACCTTTTTCTAGCAGATGGTGTAGACTGGTAAATGTTTTACCACCGAGGAAGATAAACACTCACAGGAGCTGACATGCTTTGAAGTTACAATATCATGAGATGAAAGATGGCCAGGCCAGAGTGAGTCCTGAGGGGATGCAACAGTTGCACAGGTGGCAAAGAGGTGACCTTTGAAGAACTGCCCAACTTTTCCATTCTCAAACAGGACCAGGCTTTTAAATACTTGTCTATTTTAAAGAAAATCCAAATTTCTATATACCTCTTTAAAACAAGAAATGGAAGTCATTTTTGTTTGGTTAGTCTTATGTGCATGTCCAAGGACTATATCCTATTATTTAGTTGTGGGGTTTGAAGCTCATAAGCCATTTTGTAATAAGAGATAAAGCCAGCTTCTCTAGGAGGATTAGAGTGTTAATTTTGTCCTTCTTTGCCCTTCATGGACCTTCCTGCACAAATACAAAGAGCAAGTGATTCAGGAACCTGATACAGTATTAAGTCCATTTTGCCTCAGTGTACTTTGCTGGTCAGGCATTAACTTTTTCCAAAAAGCTCAACTTCAGTTTAGGCATTCGGATCAAAACTAGAAGGACTTTCAGCATTATTACCAGTGAAAACATCTTAAGACAAACATTTGCTATGGTGTTCTTCATTAATTTAGACAAAATGCAGGCGTTTCCCTTTTCTTACTATTCGAAAATTCAAGCGTCCCTGCCTGTCCCCAACTTCTGCATGACCCTGAAAAAGGTGGTGTCTCTTTAAGGTTCTTAACAAAACTGATCATATAGATTTCTCATGTTTCTCAGTCTTGTCCAGAAGCCAGAAAAAGACAGGCTGCTTCACTAAACACCAGCAATGTGTAGTGTGAAGTGCTTCTGCATCTTTTCTGAAACATGCACATCCCCAGTAGCTAAGCAGATGGACCAGAGACATAGCCAAATATAGGGCAGCTTCCCCTCTCTCTTTCTAACATACAGTATATAAACCACTGTAGAGAAAGAGAGATAGTATATGAATGTAAAGGACATTTTCGCTGTTACCAAACACATTATATTACCTGCACGCAAAACTAAACTAAACTTTCTAGAAAAAGCCTTGCCTTTGCAAATGGATTTTTTAAATCTCCCTTTTCTTGTATCGTTGGTAATCTTAAGGTTATACAGAGAAATTAAGCAATAGTAATATTTTATTATAGTTCAATCCTATTTTTCTTGTCAGAAATTTCAGGATGACTTAATGGTCTGCCATCCTTTTCAGATAAAGAACATATCGGTTTAAACTTTCAATTTTTCATACACTCAGACCGATCATTGAGCTAATGTTATCTATTATGCCTTCACATGTTTGGTCTGCCTAGAGACTTCAGTACAGATCTGTACTTTCTGTCTTTAAGTGTAACAAAAAGCGTCCAAAAATAACTTTAAAAGTAATAATCACAACATACTTACCATACATGCTTACAAGGCAAAGCTGCTAATATGTGGTGGAATGTAGTCAAGACTTGCAGGAGGGAGGGTATGTCTGAACTCTGGAAATGAGCCCCTCCCTCCTGCGACCCTTGACTACATTCTACTACATAATATGGAATTTGTTACAGGCACTGATTATGTGTGGCTTATTAAAAAGTCTGCATGTAGTCTATAATCAAGTTATAGCCAAATATAGGAAAACTGTCCCATGTTTTTATATTTTATATTGGGTATTGCTATTTTGGAAATTGAATGCTGACTAAATCCATTCAGGATGACACAATCAAGCCACACCTTCTGATTTACCATCTTAACGGTGTTGTCCTGTGAAATCAAATATATATATATATATATATTTGACACAATCAAGCCACACCTTCTGATTTACCATCTTAACGGTGTTGTTCTGTGAAAGCAAATATATATATATATATATTTGTACCTCTTTGCTTTTTCAACCTAATCAACAAACTGGGGCAAGATGACGAAGAGGTGAACCTTGTCTCATGCTGAGCTATGGCTTTAAGGACCTCTACACCCAGGTTCAAGAGATCCCCAGCTAAAAGATGATGTGTCCTTAGCAGAGGAACCTCATTTGGTATCTAAGTATGTGCTCCTATCCTGGGACCATCAATTCCTTCCCAAGCACGTCTTGAAGGAACTAGGAGTTCAGTTAAGCTATTTTTACATGTGCAATTGTCACTGTTCCCCAGGGTAAGGTTTCGGGCACAAGCAGCTTCTATTTCGCTGACTTGTTATTACTTCTGATGGATGTCGAGGCTCTTGGGAGAGTGAGTGAACACAGCATATGTCTGCCAGCTGCAGAAGGAACATGATCTGGGCCAAATATAAGAACTCTGGGAATTATCCATTTGTTTTATACCTTACCGGTTCATTTAAAGCAACGATACTCTTATATAGCTCAGTGCCTGCAGGATAGATCTCCTTTGAATAGGGTTGCTGCTGTGCTATAATGCCTAGGGCCTTCTTTGGTCACACAACTCTTAATACGTGTTAGATGAATGATGGCTTATGTAATAATAAAGAATATGGGAAACTGAATGAAAAAGATAAGAGGACTTCTTTCAGGCTTATCTTCACATGCAAGAATATATCCAGTAATGGGCCTTTAAAAGGACTTCTGTGCCTGTAAAAAGTGAAAATTAATATCTAGGAAATGTGTTGCTTAAAACATGGGGTGACCTTTAGCTCTCAAATGCCAAGCAGATATGATTTCTTTGAGAGGGGCTTTAAGTGTTCTTGCTGCAATCTTTCTGAAAGAGGCTAAAAAAGTACACACGTATTTCATATTTGGTGATAAATGGGAAACTAGATTGTTACTTGCTAAATATAGTATTACCATGGTAGATAATTTCTTTGATCATCAGCCTTGGTCATAATTTAGAAGGTATTTGATACAATGTAGGAAAGGTTACACAAACACTGTCCACTCCATAATTATAAGGTGA
The DNA here is from genome assembly GCA_003457575.1 of Thermophis baileyi. Classification (NCBI taxonomy): domain Eukaryota; kingdom Metazoa; phylum Chordata; class Lepidosauria; order Squamata; family Dipsadidae; genus Thermophis; species Thermophis baileyi. The sequence continues at coordinate 1,364,754 of QLTV01002664.1, forward strand.
TGGTTTTTCTTACCTCTACTCATCCATATTCTGCTGAGTTTCCATGACCAACTTTCCCATAGTTAACATTTAGTAACTCATTTTTCCCATACCACTGTGAACCCTAATCTTGAGCAATGAATTGACAAAACACACTGAACTAATATATGGCTGGCTAATTTGTGATTCAATGCATTATGCAAACACTGCATAGTTTAGTCCAGTGTTTCTCAACCTTGAATTCCCAGAATGCCCTAGCCAGTATGCTGGCTGGGCATACTCACTAGGAAAGTTGCTGAGATTTGGAAAAACTAGTTGAGACCAGTGGTTCTCAACCTGTGGTCCACGGATCCCTGGGGGTCCGTGATGTTGTCACAGGGGGCCTGCGAAGACTTGAAGAAAAGTTATGATTTAAATCTTGAGTTAGACTTGGTGATCTGTGGCCATGATTCATGGCCACAAAAGTTATTTAAAGGGAGTGTGTGCTGAAGAAAAGGTTGAGAACCACTGGTTTAGACCATTACCTGACTGTGAATTTGCCCTTCTTTCTTTATGATCAAGGAATTATCATTCATACCAATGGAATTTCAGATCAATAGGATCAGGCCTATGGCTTCTCCAAGTCTAGATTCAATAGTGCTGCTTACATCCTTAGCACATGGACAAGCTCCTTGGCTAAGGAAATCTTGAGCAACCCTCTCCCAGTTTGTATCAGGATGAAAACAGGAATAAGTGTCCATCCTCACCTCAATTTAGAACATTATAAGAGTTCTAGCGTAAATGAAAAACTTTCTACTTGTATCAATACTATTGTCTGTTTAGACTTGTGTCCTACTATATCCAGGTGATGTCTGAACTAAGCAACCAAAGGGGAAAAGCATGATTTCTACTAAAAACCATGCTTATTGGCACATACCAATTCTTCAGCTTCTTTGACAGATGCAAAAGAAATTCCCTCGGGGAGTTAAGGAAGGGATCTGTAAAAACTGGGCAGACACACATAATCTATGTTGTCTACTTGTTCATTTTTAACTCAGTGGTTGAAAGATGTCACAAATCATAAAGTAATGTTTGTTGTGCAGCCAAGCAGGGAGAGGGGGGAACAGGTTTTGTTATGATAGCAAAATCCTCATTCTTCCTTTGCCTGAGGGAGCACAGCTTTAGCTATTTAAATCCACTCCTCTTTTGTTTGCACAAGACTCTAGGAGTAGGCACACTGGGAAGCCCATCTGTGTGTGTGTGTGTGTGTGTGTGCCCCAACATTGTTTCTATAAACCTTCCAGGCATGATTTTTGTCTCCTCACTTCAATGCTGGAAAGTACGCTAAGTGTACACAGGGTAGCCCCAACTCTGTGGTTTTTGGTAGAAAAATCACATGCAAATATAAAGTCCATTGCTAAATCCAAGCAAAATTACTTGAATTCTATTAATCTCAAGTATTACATTGGAAAAAAGATTATCGATGCCACAGAGTAAACTTTGAGAATTGTCACTAAATTAAAATGATCTTATTTTGTTTAGAGTTGTTCATATTAATGCTTAGATATTAAGATAACAACCTGTGTTGGGTTCTATCAGTTGTGCAAGGTAGACCAGACAGGAAACACAGCTAGATGAGCTAATTCTACTTTATTGTAAGGTTACATTATCAAAATCTTGTAAGTCTGAAAGTATATTTCTCCCCCTGTCCACTTTACAGCCCACAAAATTAGGGAGGGTCCCTTCTCAGGCACTTGCCCCACCCACATTCCTGCTGTAGGCTAAGCTGCCTCTTTTCTGACCACTCCCTTAGTTGAATCTCTTCCCCTTATCTTCCAAGGCCATTCCCACATACCATTCCAGTTATAACTTTTTAGACATTTTTAAAAATGTTTCTTCCTTAAGATTTGTTGGCACTAACCTGGCAGGAATAGCCAAACACCCAGAAGACAAGCTCAGGATCCAAAAAGATCTTGACAGACTTGAACAATGGTCCCTAGCCAAAAACATGAAATTTAATGTGGAGAAAAGCAAGGTTTTACACCTAGGCAGGAAAAACCAAAGGTACAAGTACAGATTAGGTGAAATCTGGCTCAAAAACAGTAACTCTGAGAAGGACCTTCGAGCACAGGTCACCAACCGGTGGTCCGCGGATCACTGGTGGTCCATGAGAAAATTTTGGTGGTCCGTGGAGAAATCTTGGCCCCTGGGCTGGATATGGCCGAGAGCAATTAATCCAGTCCGCGTGTGGGAACACAAGGCTGCACCGCCCAACATCACCCCACCCACACGCCAGCCCCCACTCTTAAGGCCGAGCGCAAACCTCACCTTGAGTATAACGGTGTGAGCCAAACGAGCTGGAACAGGAAGGTAAGACCAAGAACTCGCCGCACTCAGCCGAACGGCTGCCTGGGGGGGGGAGGTTCAGCCGCCTTTTGGGCCTACATCACTCCTTCTGCGAGGCCTCCGGGTGGGAGGTGCAAGAGAAAGCACCTGCTAGATCGGCCCCCTGCAAACTCTCGTCTCTCGAGGAGCCCGGCCGAAGTTTCCCATGCCGCTTCAGCAAGCTCTCCTCGAGAGACGAGTTTGCAGGGCCCGAGCTAGCGTCCGCAGTGGACAGTGCACCCGGGTGGGGGAGCTGCAACGGGCCACTCCTGTGAGTGTGACTACTACAGCTCTGGAATATGGGACCGGCCGTGGTGAGGCTGGAAATCTGCCCTGGGGTGGCACTTGCAATGTGCAACTTTGCAGGTGGTGAGCGTTTGCAGGGGGCTGAGCTAGCATCCGCAATGGACAGCAAACTCCGGCTGCTTCTCTCAGCTGTAGTGCGGCACCAGCATTTGAAGCGGTGCGGGAAACTTTGGCCGGGCTTCTCAAGAGTTTGCATGAGGCCAAGCAAACTCTCGTCTCTCGAGGAGCCCAGCCGAAGTGCTTCTCTCAGCTGTAGTGTGGCACCAGCATTTGAAGCAGCATGGGAAACTTTGGCCGGGCTCCTCGAGAGTTTGCATGGGGCCGAGCAAACTCTCGTCTCTTGAGGAGCCCGGCAGGCACCCAGCAAAGAAGCGCGGAAGTTTCAGCCCATCTGCCCCACAAGCGAAGCGGACAGCATGAACAAGACTGCTCGGCAGCAGCAGGTTGCGTGGAGGAGGGGCGCCAGGGGCAGGGGACGCCCTGCCCTCCCCTCGCCTGCCCTCTGTGCACGAAGACAAACCGCCGCCTGCCCTGAACTCCTCGCTGCTCCCACACTAGCACCCCAGCTCTGCTCAACCGCGCTTCTTCCCAGCAAAGAAGTGCGGTTGAGCGGGGCTGGGGCAGCACAGCCTATTGCGCGGATGGGCCTCGTGGTGGTGGGCTTCACTGCAAGCCGGCGTCTCTGCCCGACCCGGCTGCAGGCTTCGCAATGCGAAGTTCCAGCCCATCTGCCCCACGGCGTGAACAAGACAATCGGCCGTGCCCCCCGCCCGGCCTTCCTCGCCGGGCGCTGCACTGGCGGATCCGCCCTGCCCAGCTCTGCCTGCTGCCACTTCCTGCGAACTTCCCGGGAGACGGCCGGAGTGAGGGGTGGGCGGGAGCATGTATGGGCCCGGCCGGCGCTCAGCTTACCTTCCTGGTGAGGTTCGGAGACTGCCCGGCACACCCTTCCGCCCGCCGGCTCTGTATCCCTGCCCCGCCAAGGCACCCGCCAGCCCCAGAGCCTGAGGCCGGCGGAGCTCTGTAGGTGTGCGCCCCGAGGAAGGAAAGGAAAGGAGAGGAGAGGAGGGGAAAGGAGGGGAAAGGAAAGGGAAGGGAAGGGATGGGAAGGGAAGGGAAGGGAAGGGAAGAGAAGGGAGGAAGAAAGAAAGAGAGAGAGAGAGAGAGAGAGAGAGAGAGAGAGAGAGAAAGAAAGAAAGAAAGAAAGAAAGAAAGAAAGAAAGAAAGAAAGAAAGAAAGAAAGAAANCAGAAAGAGATCTCTGCCTCTCTATGTTAAGTCTAATAAATATTATTCTGAAAGGCCCATTTGTGGCAAACGAGACTTAAAAATACATTATCTTGCATTTCCCTGGATTCTGGAATGAAACTGTTAGAATAATGCATCAAAGTTTGTAAGGGCCAAGAAGCATACTAAGAGTATCAAGAAGCAGTGTGCTGCAGCAGCCAAAAAAGCTAATACAATCCTTCAATCTATAAACAGAGGCATAGAATGAAAATCACGTGAAGTATTAGTACCGCTTTATAAATCCTTACTAAGACCAGGGGTGAAATCCTCCCGGTTCGGACCGGTTCGAGAGGACTGGTAGCGGTTGCGGTGGCTGGTTCAGAGAACTGGTAGCGATGGCAGCGCGAGGCTCCGCCCACCCGCCCCGACATAATCACTTCCTGGTTTTTTTTAAAACTTTTTAAAGCCTTTTTTCCCTGCTGGTTCCCCTGAAAGAAAGAAAGAGAGAGGGGGGAGGGAGGGGGCAAGGGAAAGGAAGGGAAGGGAGAAAGAAAGAGAAAAAAAGAAAAAATCAGGACTCACTGATTAGGCGAAACCTGGCTCAAAAACAGTAACTGTGAGAGGGACCTTGGAGTCCTAGTGGATGATCACTTAAACATGAGTCAGCAGTGTGCGGTGGCAGCCAAAAAAAGCTAATACAATCCTTGGTTGTATAAACAGAGGCATAGAATGAAAATCACGTGAAGTATTAGTACCGCTTTATAAATCCTTACTAAGACCAGGGGTGAAATCCTCCCGGTTCGGACCGGTTCGAGAGGACTGGTAGCAGACACGTGGCCTGGTTCGCTGAACCGCCAGAGACAGCTGGCTGGCCACGCCCCCAAACCGATCCCCTGGTCACCTCTTGCTCGCCCTGCCCTGCCCCGCCCAGTCTCTGCTCTGCAGCTTGCCTGCCACTGCACCCCTGATCTGCCTGCCAGGTAAGCCTGCGAAGTCGCGGCCTACCTAGCTACCCCTGCCCCCCCACGTCCCACCCTGCCTTCCCTACTCCATTCCCCCCCCCCATCCACATGCTTTTCCATTCGGCCTTCCCGGTGTCCCCGTGGCCCGCTTGCAAAGGCTCGCCTGCCTGCAGTCAGAGTTTGGAGCTTGTTAAGAAGGACCCCTTCTCCACCCCAGCCATGCATTTTCCAGTCCGGGCTGCTTGGAGTGAAAAACATGCAATATGCTGCTTGGGATCCTTCCTCTCCAAAAGGCACCACCTTTTATATTCTCTCTGCTGCTTCTGCCTCGTTTCATCAGAACAGCCTTTCTTTACTCACGTTCTCCACGCGTGGCTTGCTTTGCCTTTTTTGAAGCAAAAAAACCCCAAAACCAGTTATTTACTCAATTGAAGGAAGAAGGCAGGCAGAACCAGTTGCTCACCAATGAGATGGATAGGATTGCATTGCAGCCTGCAATCCATCTCTGTGAGCAACTGATTCTGCCTGCCTTCTTTCAATTGGGTAAGTAACTGGTGTTTTTTTTGTTGTTGTTGTTTTTGCTTTAAAAAAATAATAAATTGGGGGGTTTATTTTCTTGGGGTTTTTTTTAGGAATTTTTTTTTTAGACATAGCCATTTAAAATTTAAGAAGTTTTAAATTTAGCTGCTTTTATCTAAAAATATAAATAAAATAAAATATGGAATGTTGTGTGCTTTTGCAATTCTGGTTAGGCAGGGGGTTGGACTAGATGACCTCCAAGGTCCCTTCTTCCAACTCTGTAAATCTGTTAAAATTGTTAAATGTCTTAAATCTGTTGCTGGTACCATTTTGTGTACTTTTGCATTGTGTGTGACTCAGTACAGCTGCTTTTGCATGGTGTGTGAGCCAGTTCTGTTGTGTGGTATGTAAAATGCAAAAGTTTTTTTTCCAGCTCTTGGTTGCTTTGTGAGGCTCATGCTTGTGGCAGGGGCCATTTTGTGTGCTTTTGCATGGTGTGTGAGCCAGTTGTGTTGTTGTATGTTGTGTGTAAAGTGTGAAAGTTTTTTTCCAGCTCTTTGTTGCTCTGTGAAGCTCATGCTTGTGGCAGGGGCCATTTTGTGTGCTTTTGCAATGCTGCTTAGGCAGGGGGTTGGACTAGATGACCTTGCAAGGTCCCTTCTTCCAACTCTGTTAAATCAGTTAAATGTGTTAAATCTGTTGCAGGTGCCATTTGTGTCCTTTTGCACAGCTGCTTTTGCATGGTGTGTGAGCCAGTTGTGTTGTTGTGTGTTTTGTGTGTGTGTGTGTGTGTGTGTGTGTGTGTGTGTGTGTGTGTAAAGTGTAAAAGGTTTTTTTCCCCAGCTCTTTGTGACATCGACTTGGCCATGCCCACCTGGTCACCTGACCACCAAGTCACGCCCATCCAGTCACATGACCACCAAGCACGCCCATCCGGTCACATGACCACCAAGCCACACCCACCGGAAGCCACACCCACCAGACCTCAAGCCACACCCACAAAATAAGCCACGCCCACAGAACCGGTAGGGAAAATTTTCATATTTCACCCCTGACTCAAGACCACACCTGGAATACTGCATCCAGTTTTGGTCACCACATTACAAAAAAAAAAGAGAGACCTTGGAAAAAGTGCAAAGAAGAACAACTAAGATGATTAAGGGCCCAGAGACAAAAAAACATATGAAGAATGGTTGCAGGAATTGGGTATAGCCAGTCTAGAGAAAAGAAGGACGGGGGGTGACATGATAGCACTATTCCAATATTTGAGGGGCTGCCACAAAGAAGAGGGGTCAACTTATTTTCCAAAGCACCAGAAGGCAAGACAAGAAACAATGGATGGAAACTACTCAAGGATAGAAGCAACCTGGAATTAAGGAGAAACTTCATAACAGTGAGGAATAACAAGTGAAACAGCTTGCCTTCAGAAGTTGTACATGCTTCATCACTGGAGGTTTTAAAAAAGACTGGACAGCCACCTATCTGAAATTGTATAGGATCTACTGCTTGAGTAGGGGGTTGAACTAGAAGGTCCCATCCAGCTCTATTCTGATTTTTTTAAAATTAATGTAATAAGGTTCTCTTCACAGACCCCCTTCCTTCCATCTGTATACCCAACAGTCTACTTTCATAATTTCATAATAGGAAGGCTTTTCCTTCTATGCTTTCAACATAAATATAGAAAAGCAATTTTCTAATGCCAGAGGAAGATGGCATATGCTCAACATGCTTGAAAATAAATGCCTAAGAAAGAAAATGGCTAAGCTATCTTGTCAGGCATTTTAGGCGTTAGTAGATAGAGTAACCTCTAAATGCATTTGCTACTACCCTTGATTAGCACATCAGTGTTTATGCTTTTGTTCATTGTTGTAAGGCCAACAAGGATCAAAGTCTGTGCATATTCTGGCTCTATCTGGGTTGTGAATCAGCCAAAGGCATCCCTTTTGGAACAGCTTCGGTACATAGACATAAGGCCGAGTCCACTAGGATTGTTTGAGGATATTTCTAATGCCTCCATCTCTATTAAAGAGGGAGGTAGTCACATAACAAGGACATTTAGCACTCCAGTGTTTGGCTTCCAACATAATGCAAAGCATCCAGATGATTTTCTCTAAAACATGGGCAAAGCCCAAGCAAGCTATGTACACACTTCCTACCCAGTGTCAACAAAGTCCAGCTATTATTGCTTATCATCTCTTGTGAATAAAGCATAGCTATAGAATTCTTAAGAGGGTGACGGCATGTTGTTATTGTTGAGATATTGTTCTATTATGAGCTTCACACCAAAACATTTATAGTTTTCTCTTCATGGTGCTTTAATGCTAGATTTTTGAATCAAGCATATCAAGGCGTTTAAAGAAATTGCATTTTTTTAGCCATAAACTATGAAGGCTTCAGTGAAGACAGATTTTAACATTTAACTTTTATTTTTTGGCAGCAAGTTGAGTTCCCAAAGTCTGAATTTGATTTAAATGAAAACATTTAAAGTTAAAGTTTATATGGTTTAATATTTTGAATTTATTCACCCTTTCCTCCACATTCAGATGACCTTGGTTCATCTCAAAAAATGAAGTAGACCAGTTAATACCTGAATAGAAGACTACCAGGAAATGTCAGGGCTGTAGACTAAATCGAGAACTAAAAAAACCCCCCAACAATAGTAAACCATTTCCATATACCGTAACTGTAATAGCAAAAGAGTTACTATTCACAAAGTCACTTAAAACTTGAATCTAACTCACTTTAAAGAACTCAGAGTAACATATCTATCCTCTCCTCCATTTTATCTTCACAGCTGTGCTATAAGTGTCAAGGGCAGCTGCTTTACCCATGCTTCCAGAAATTCAGTTCTCCAGATACTGGAACATCTGTCCAGAAATTTAAAATGACAGCCACAATTCTAGGATCAAAGGAGTAGGGTTTCAATCACATGGTCATAGCTGCCATATTGAATTTTCTATTCCCACCCTACAGAAACAGTGCACATAAAGGCACCATTGGCAATTCTGCAATACGCTTGCAAATACTTACTGAATAATCCATGATCTGCAATTTGAAAGAAATAGTTGTGCAGAAAACCTGAAAATTGTGTGTACATTTCAGGCACCCATGAAGCACATTTAATGGGAATAAATCAACTTTGTAGCCTTCTACATAACTTGGTGGAAACAAGATGGGACCTGGAACTATAATTATATTACCACATTCTTGTTTGTGAGTAGTATATACCCTAAGTCAGTGGTTCTCAACCTTTCTAATGCCGCGACCCCCCCCGCCTCCGCGACCCCCTCCCCACGCGGGATGAGGTGACAAAGGGGGTGTGGCACCATGGGTGAAATGCTCCCGGTTCGGGCTTGCCTGCGGGTCGCCGGACAGCTGATAGCGACGGAAGCGGGAGACTTCGCCGGGCGCCGCCATTTGGGTTCTTTTACCCTCTGCGCATGCGCAAAGCGTTCTGTGCATGCGCAGAGGGTAAAAGAACCCAAATGGTGGCGGGTGGGCGAAGTCTCCCGCTTCTGTAGCTACCGGCTGTCCGGCGACCCGCAGGCACGGCCGAACCGGGAGCATTTCACCCCTGCAAGTGACGGTGGCACCAAGATGGTGGGCTAATGTGCACGGCGACCCCTGTGAAATGGTCATTCGACCCCCAAAGGGGTCGTGACCCACAGGTTGAGAACCGCTGCCCTAAGTGGTTATCAGCAATTTCAGAAAATGATAAGTACAGAATTAATGCAATAGAATGGACATTCATTCTAAGCTAAATGTCCTTATAGGTATTCCTCAAATGTATTCAAGCTTTCCTGAAGATCATTTTTAATAGCCACCCATAGCAAATCCGAAACTAACAAGTTCTTGTTTCTTACTATTTGAAAATCTGAATTCTTTAATTCTGTTTTGAATCGCCGCTGTACAAACTCTAATGTTTGCTTCATTTTAAGCCAAAATGTAAGATTCTGTTTGTTTTTAAATCAGGGAGAAACTCCTTTTGAGTTTGTCAGTGAAGATGAAATTATGTATGCTAGAAGTAGAACAAATCAGCACAGAGAAATAAGGAAAACGGAAGCCGCCAGCTTAAAGTGACAAAGTCAGCAGCCTTTCTCTTTAAGGATTTATTTCCACTGACATTAAAGGAACGGAGATTGTATTTATGTCTCACAAATGTTTCTGATGAAATGTTCCTCCACAAACTCATGGGGATCATTTAAAAAACTAGGAGAATCCCTTTAGTTTGATTCGGTTTAAGCCCTGAGCCAATTCAGAAGTCTCTCACACAATGTTTGATAGGATAGCCTCACAGAAGAAAACACATGCTCTGTTTTTGTGGTACAACTCCAAAATTGTGAAGAGCAACCGGAGACCTTAACCTGCTCTGACTGAGCGGTGGTATTAATGAGTTTCTAAAAACATTCCCAATGGGATTTGCAGCTTTCCAGAGCTGTGCTCAACCGTGTTTTCAGAATTAGTACATATGCCTGGAGGGATCATCCTTTCCCAACAGCACGTGTGAAATGGAATGTGCAGCCTTGGCCTTGAGCCGGTCTTCCTGTAACAAGAGAATGACCAGGAATCTTGGCATTGGGTAAGAAAGAAAAAAAAAAAGTAAACCTGCAGCCGTACCCTCCAAAGCTAAATGTCCCATCCCTACACACTTCTATTACAATTCTTCCAGACTCTGCACCACGAAAATGGTAAGTTAGATTTTTTTTTTGTCCTTACCAATTTCTTTCGCCTGCTATGATAGTGGTGCTGAGTTAAATTAAAGTCTTGAATAAAGGCCAGAAGATGGTGAGAAAGTGGATTTTGGGAGGGTCACAAAATTGGGTTGGTTAATTCAGGTGGTCTCCGAGAGGTCATTTTCAGCAGCATGGCCAATACAAAGAGAATTAAATGGGCTTAATCAGAGGCACGGTAATGTTGTACATTCCATAACTACTTGTTATAGAAGCAAACCTTGAGTATAATAATTATCACCTATTATGAGTACATCCATGAGTCTGGATATAAATTAAGTACAGTAGGAGATGTGTACCATGATGGTAGCTTTGGGGTTTCAAACCATCTCCCATTTTCCAACTATGATATCGATTACTGAAGGAAATTGACTTAAAAGCAGCAACAGTAATTTGGACCTTGTGAAGTCAAAGGTAAAGTCTGAGAAAAGGAACTATAGAGGTGTCATCCCAAATAGTTCACCAGAACTTAAACGGTTAATGGAGTTATTTCATTTTTTTTAGATGTATATCACATACCTCCTTTAGTCCGTCCCCCCCCCCATATTCAACCCTGTTAAGTAGAGTAAAAGGCCCAAAGTTGCCCAGGCATTTTCCATGTCTGAGAATAGACTTGAATCTGGGTCTCCCCAATCTTAATCCAACATATTAACCACTACACTAGCCTGGGATCTGTCTTCCAGGGGTCCAGTATTTGGGCACAAGGTTTCCAAAGGACAGGATGAAACTTAGGTATGCTTACTCCTTGTACATCAAAACAGCTGAAGGGTTTCTGTTACACAGCTGGTGAGTAATATGACAAGGCTGAAAAGTTCATGACAGAAGAGGGAGAGGAGAAAAGAGTTTAAGGGAGAGCAAAAAGGCATATAGGGATTTAAACACACATATACAAAATATACTAATTTAACAATTTTTTTGGCCTTATTTATTTAAAACATTTATATAGCTGCCCATCTTTTGGACAATTCTACTTCCTCCCTATTTATTATACATTTATACATACATTGGGGGAAATACATGTCGTCATCTAAGTAGATTGATTTGGTTTTTAACACTCTTTCCTTTAAATGTTTTTTCCTTCCTTCCTTCCTTCCTTCCTTCCTTCCTTCCTTCCTTCCTTCCTTCCTTCCTTTTGTTTTCTCTCCCTTCCTTCCTTCCTTCCTTCCTTCCTTTCTTCCTCCTTTCTCTCCTTCCTTCCTACATTCCTGGAAACTGCCTGAATCCAAATCGCTCTGGGCAGCTCAGAGCCCAAATTTCTAGATATATTCCTTTGCAATATCTAGATACCACTATTCAAATTGATTATACATGACAACCAGCAGTTATTTCCAGGGTTCTTGAGGACATTCTCTTGAGGAGAATGCCAGCCGTTTCCTTTTTCTATTAATATATTTTTTTCTTACCTCCTTTGAGAAACCACACCAATGTAATTAGAGATAACAAATAAATGATGTGAGGTGGAGAGGCATCTTTTAATGCTGTTGTTAATACAGGATGGACTGGATTACAGCAGGTGATCTAAAAGACCTCTTCTAACTTCAGAATTCCGGTTCCCAAGCTTGTACAATTTAAAATATCAAGTCAACATTCAAAATCTACAGTTCAGTTTAGCTGTTTTACAAAACTGTACTTGTATGTTATTTCTGGGAAGATCAGTTGTTAATTTGGAAGAAAAGATACTCTAGCCAGGAGTGATAAATTGTAGGGACCAATAAATAATAACAGTAATAGCATTTCCCAGCCTACAAGATTCAAATACATATATGACTTTTTTTCCAAACTTTGTCTGTAGGGTTAAGATAATTTTTCAGTGGCCTTTTTCCAGGGCATCTACAGGATTTTTCAAGCCAAATACAGAGTTGATTATTTGATGTAGTGATAAAATAATTACATCAGTGTTAAAAAAAACAGACGTCAGGAAATAAATCATATCACTACAAATCATTAGAGAATCCCAGAAAATCTTCTAAAAACAAAACAATAAGGCACAGCAGTTAAGGTTACAAACATACATTGAAGATAGACTACCCAATTTAAATAATAGCAAGATCTCCCCTGCAAATCTTAAGGCATAGGCAACCTATTTAGAACAGAGCCCAATAGGAAATAACCAACCATTACAGCTCCTTAGAATCATACTATTGAATGACATCTAGGTGCATCCATCAGTATTTTAGCACTTTATTTGGTACTAACTAAAACTTCCAAATCATACCCAAGAACTGCTGCATACACAACACATTATGCTACTGCAATTTAGATGCTACTGGAAGATGAATCACAATGGGCAAAACATCTCTGTCTGACAGTGAGAAATAGCTTTCTCACTAGCTTTCCATCAGTCAAAGCTGATAAAAGGCATCTCAAGCAACCAAGGACAGGGATTAAAAAGTACTCCCAATGTATGCAATTGCTTAAAGAAAACATAAGTGCCGGCTGAATTATTGGACAAAGGGCCAGCTTACCAGGATTCCAGTTTATCTCACTGGCTTTAATCCAACCAATTACTGAGTTCAGAAACAGACTCAGCAGCTACAGAGTCTCACTTGATTTAGATCAGGGGTGTCAAACTCAAGGATTATTTAGACCCTTTTCAGTCTGGCTTCAGGCCTGGCTACAGCACTGAAACTGCCTTGGTCGCACTGATGGATGATCTCTGGCGAGCCCGAGATGGGGGTTATTCCTCTATCTTGGTGCTACTTGACCTCTCAGCAGCTTTCGATACCATTGATCATGGCATCCTTCTGGGACGACTAAGGGAGTTGGGAGTGGGAGGCACCGTGTTACGGTGGTTCTCATCCTATCTCTCTGGTCGGTCTCAGGCAGTG
>QLTV01002664.1:1389764-1408066 GCA_003457575.1 Thermophis baileyi
CCAAATAAAGCCAAAAAAAAAGATGGTGACCGCATGCACAGTGCTGGAAGTCACCTTCTGAGCATGCTCAGAAATTTAAAAAAAAAAATCGAAAAAAATAAAAAAAGATGGCGGCCCCCACAGACCGGCAATCACTGATCCGGTTCGGATGATGTCACTAGCGGGTCGCTACCGGTTCGGGTGAACCGGTAGGAACCCACCCCTGTTACCTAGGCAAGAAGAACTGAAGCATTTTTAAAGACTAGAATGTCCAGAAGTGACTTGGGCAGATGCCTGCCTAATTCACTCAACAATAAGAAGGAGAAGGTGTAACACAATTACCCTTGCAAGGTTCTGTTATTATAATCAATATGAATATAATCAAATGAAATTAATTTCCTGGTCTGGTCTACTGGTTACTCACATAACCCAGACAAATAATCTATTCTGCATGGGCCAATGGTCCTTGGGAGTGGAGGAGTTCTAATAATTATATCTTTCCAGCCTTGATGCATTATAGTCACAATAAGATAGACTGACGTAATACACTGTCTGATATGACCCAATATTTCAGCCCTTAATTTTTCCTTGAAGATATGTTGATACAAGCATAGGACACAGGGTCATTGAAATGAATAGAATTCACTGAAAATCCAAGAAGCTTCTAAAGGAGTAAAATCTAAAACACATGTTGTTAAGTTCTGGGACAGAAGAGGCTTCAGACTTGTTGAATACAATAGTTCTTTATTGTAACTATGTACAGACTCCAGCAGCACTCCAATCTGACAGCCAGCCTTATATAGAGAGCTGTCAGTGGAGCTAGCCAATCAGGGATCTCCATTTTCCCGCCTGAATGGAGGACCTGACTGTAGACTATGCAGTCTGGATACTTAACACCCCTCCCCTCTTGGTTTGAACCAACCTATTTACATACGTAGTCCGTAAATAGGCGGGGCGTTTAGAGACTCTAGTGGACCTGCGCAGCTCAGTTGAATAGTCAGCATCGAGCAGAGAGGATGGGTCTTTTCCCTCTCTAGCTCCGCCTGTGGAAGCTCCGAGAAGCTTTCGGGTGGGGCCTTGGTTTCAACCGGAACTGGTTCGTGACTGGGACGACGCTGGATCTCCAGCTCCCTAAGAAAGTGCTCTGCCTCCCTCAGGTAGTTTTCAGCTGTAGTGGGATTGGAGTGGAATTCATTGTTATTAAATTCCCTGTAGTCTGTGTTTGGTAGTTGGCGGCTGTGCAGTTGGTCTATGTGCCGCCGCCACTTTCTCCCGTCTGGTATTAAGACCACATATGATCTTGGTCCTGAAATTTCTACAACTCTACCCGGTAACCACTGTGCTCCTTCAGAGAAGTTTTTAGCGAAGACTAAGTCTCCGATAGCAAAGGACCTTGTACGTTTGTGTTCAGCTAGCTCTGGTTTTTGTTGTCAGTAGCTAGGATGCAATCTATCTAGTTTTGACAGAAGCCGCCGGCCCATCAATAGCTCTGCCGGGCTTCTCCCTGTGGCCACACTAGGGGTTATGTGTTGGGCTAGCAAGAAGGTGTCCACCCTGGCTTGTCAGTCCCCAGGGCCAAGCCGGCCTAGTGCCTCCTTAGCCTATCGCACCATGCGTTCCGCCTGTCCATTGCTCGAGGAATGGAACGAGGAGACAAGTGCATGTCGGACCCCAAGTTCTGCCAGGAAGCCCTCAAATGGAGTGGCCATGAATTGTGGCCCGTTATCGGAGACCAACACATCGGGTAAACCGTGTGTGGCAAATAGTTTCCTGAGTGCCCTGATGGTGGCTTTGGCTGTGGTAAACCCCATGAGAACTATCTCTAACCACTTAGAGTAAGCGTCTATCACAACCAGGAAGGTCTGCCCATGGAACGGGCCTGCAAAATCGATATGGACCCGGGACGAGGGTGCTCTGGGCTTGTCCCATTCCTGTGCCAGGGCTTTCGGCGGGGTGGCTCTTGACTCTTGGCAGGGAGTGCAACCTGCAACCCACTCCTCAATTTGTCTGTCCATATTTGGCCACCACACGTAGCTCCGGGCCAAAGCTTTCATTCTAACCACCCCCGGGTGTCCCTCGTGTAACGCCCTTAGTATTGCCTCTCGAAGTGACAGAGGTGCGAGGACTCTATCCCCCCATAGTAAAAAAAAAACCTTGTGCCGATATCTCATGCTGCCTGCTAACGTATGGTTTGAACTCGGGCTAACAGGCCCTTATGGCCATCCCCTCCACACCCATTTCAGAAGCGTGCGGAAAACCGGGTCCTTGGCAGAGTGGGCAGCCACCTCAGCTGAGGTAACTAGGCCCGAGTCCAGGCAGTCAATAAGTAGAACAGGGATGCCTGGAGTGGGGTTGTCCACAAGGTCCGGCAAGGGGCAACGGCTGAGGGCATCCGCATGCCCAAGAGATCGTCCAGGGCGATGGTTGAGGTGGTAGGAGTACACCGACAGGAAAATTGTCCACCTGGTGAGGCGCGGCGACTGGGGCGGTCCCCTGCGATCAGCCCTAACAAGGGCTTGTGGTCTGTGAACAGCTCAAAGTCTCTGCCAAACAAATATTCGTGAAAACGCTTCACGCCAGCAACCACAGCCAGGGCCTCACGATCAAGCTGGCTGTAATTGCGTTTGGCACTGGAAAGCATCCGTGAGAAGTAGGCGACTGGGGCCTCCTTCCATTGGGCAAACGGTGGCTGAACACAGCCCTGACCCCAAAAGGAGAGGCGTCACACACAAGAACAACAGGCAGAGTCTCATTAAACTGGAGGAGGAAACTGTACTGATTAATTGACTCCCCTTCTTGTTGAATTCTTTGCCGAAATTTGTGCCTTCGGACCACTTTGGATGGCACCAGAGCATAGTGGGTCTGTAGAAGGTTCTGCAGAGTTTGCCACGGAACCGTCTCGACCGGTGTTAGCTCGGAGAGGGACTCGGCCGTGTCAAAAACCTCGTTGCCACAATGGCTGAGGAACAGTGCCCGCTTCCTGTTATCTGACAGGCCGGTGAGGTCGTTGGCCTCCAGGAAACAGTGGAACAGGGTCACGTAGGACCCCCAGTTCTCTTTCATTGAGTCGAATGGAGTCGGTGGGTGGAACGCTGACATCTCGGCACCTCGCGGTTCGAATTTCTCTCTAGAAAATGGCCGCCGATCGTTCGCCGCCGGGCTGGGTCTTCAGTGTCTTCAGCTCTAATTGCTCTTCTGAGATCCCACCTTCGTCGCCAGTGTTAAGTTCTGGGACAGAAGAGGCTTCAGACTTGTTGAATACAATAGTTCTTTATTGTAACTATGTACAGACTCCAGCAGCACTCCAATCTGACAGCCAGCCTTATAGAGAGAGCTGTCAGTAGAGCTAGCCAATCAGGGATCTCCATTTTCCTGCCTGAATGGAGGACCTGACTGTAGACTATGTAGTCTGGATACTTAACACATATTGTTTCCATTCTTTGTTGAGGAAGAGAAGGCTGAAAGGGGTAGGCAATTTTTCAAAGGGTGCTTATCCGTTCTGGCCACTTTGGGAACAATTTTAACAGCCTCTTCCCTTATACATCTCTTTCCAATAGAGATCCACCTGTCTTTCATGCTTGCTTGTTAATAGTGCTTTCATCTTTTTTGGAATTAGCTATCATTTCCTTCTGATTTGAAACTGAAAAGGCCTGTTGCATTCTTCAGGAATCATGTTCACTAGTTTCTTGGTAGGGCAGATGTGCAGATAAGATTACATATTGATGAAGAGGAATGCAAAAACTTTGGCGCTGCTGGGTAGTTATTGCAACATAACCATTTGGGCCCGGATTGGTAGCAAGGGCAGATTCTACTCCCTTGTATGCTCTGCTTCCAAAAAGTTGACTAGGCCTTCCATCCTTCCGAGGTCAGTAAAATGAGGTCCCAGATTGTTGGGGGCAATATGCTGATTCTGTAAACCTCTTAGGGAGGGCTGTAAAGCACTGTGAAGCGGTATATTAAGTCCAATAGCTATTTATTTATTTATTTGTTTGTTTGTTTGTCAAACATGTACAAGATAGCAGGTATAGGTATAAACATAAACATAATCAAGGTGAATACAGATAGATGAGGACAATAGGACAGTAGGACAGGGACGGTAGGCACGCTGGTGCGCTTATGCACGCCCCTTACAGACCTCTTAGGAATGGGGTGAGGTCGACAGTAGACAGTATTGCTATTGCTTGGCTTCAGTCTTTTTTCCTTCTTTCGGTCAGCCCTCTTGGCACCATCATTTTTGCTCCAGTTTGGACAGTGTTTTCTAATACTTACTTGGATGCTCACAGCTACCACTGTATTAAGACAAATGAATAAAGGATCAGGAAGTGAGAAAAGGTAGAGAAGTGACAAGGCAAATGGGATGTATCCTCTCATTATCCCCTCAGTGATGTGGAGATGTATGGTGTTTTCATTCACCATAAAACACTTAAGGGTGCTCTACATGCCTGTTCTGCAAGCAAACAAAAACGCAGAAAAGCATAACATTATGAAGAGTTATTATGATTTACAGCATCTTCTTATACTGCTACCCCAGTCATCAGTATGATAATAATTCACAAAGACTGCCGTATATTGCATAGAAACAGCATAGATTCTATAAATCACTAGTGAAAAATTCCAGAATAAAAGAAAGCACACAGCCGATCACAGTCTAAGGAGCTGTTACAGAGTAACAGTGCAAACGGAGCCAAGAATAATCTCACTTTCTCTCAAGGATCAGACCTGTCAATCAGAGTACAGTGAGCCTTCAGTTTCATGGATCCATGGGAACTAATGGGCGGAAGGAAGGTCTGTTAAAAGCCAAGACTCCATTAATTGAGAAATAGGATTTTTCAAGCCCACAAATAATTGTACCAAAAAATGTGAAAAAGGCATTCAGTTCTCAGCCAAAGATCACAAAGCAGCATGAGCTGTGACCATTCAAGTAAAGTGAATCAGCACAGACAAGAAGCCAAATGGATGCTGAGGAGCATGTTTGGGAGCACCAGAGCCAGAAACACTGGCTCTTAGATTCACTTGGTTGATCTAAGAGGCAGAGCACCTTCCAGAAGTAGCAAAGTGTACAGTAGAACTGAAAATCAGGCCAGGGATGAGGCAGGAACCCTCTCAGTCAGCAGATCCTGTCCATTAAATCTCCAAACTGCCAAACCAATGTCCATCAAATTGCAGGTTCACTGTACTTTAGAACCCAGCAATTGTCCTTCAAGTTCAAAGTTATGTCTACTGTAATTCATTTTAGCAGGTTTGCTAGGTAGTCTATCTGTGTCCCCTATTTGAAGGCAGATAGGCACACTTCAATTTGTGTCTTGGCAGCTTCTGGACTGGATTATTGCAGTCCCCTATAAAGATGACTACTTTTGAAGCAGAAACTAATGTGTGTCTGTGTGTGTGTCTGTGTGTCTGTGTGTGTGTGTGTGTGTGTGTGTGTGTGTGTGTGAGAGAGAGAGAGAGAGAGAGAGAGAGAGAGAGAGAGAGAGAGAGAGGTACATTTTTGATGTTTCAGAAAATTCCTATTATGCTTCTGTTTTTTATCAATTATGTAGAGACTGTTCTCAATTAAAAGCATAGCATTGTTGTATGAAGCCTTGATTTATGTACAGAAAAATCTCACAATGGCCATAATGACTATATTTCTTGTCTTCCCTATTGCTTCGCAATTTGGCAGCTTTTTTTTAGTTGAAATAAAAATGTAACATAAGAAAATCAGAAGTCAGAGAGAGGTGTTCACATCGATATGTCCAGAGTCCAGATACTACATTGGGGATCCCAGGTCTAAACGGCCAGTTGTGATACAAAAGGATCCTAAAGGAACTGAAAGCAAGGTTGCCTATTAGGCAGCCAGTCCTAAAATGGGAAAAGTTGCTGGGAATGATTGGCTAAAATTGGTCAACTACTGTCAGGAGATTCAGGCTGGATGGACTATGACTAGAGGTTGTTGGATTTGATTTTCTCACAGCTATTTATTGCACATCAGATGAAAGCATTTTTTTTTCCATTTCAGAGAAAGATAGTACAGTTCAGGTTCCTACAGCATATTAATCTTATGACATTAACACCTCTAGACATTAAATTACTGTTATTGTTTCACCATTTAAGATTCTCGCACACCATCCAGTGTCTAGAGATGTTAATACACACTATTCAGCATAATGGCAACTACTATACTGAAAACAGGAGAAGCAGACAAGTGGCGATAAGACCCAGCAATGCTCCGTTCTCTCTATAGCTCCCTGTTGTCAGTGATTTGCTTCACAGGTGATAAATATGCAAATTCCTCTGTCCTTAGGAACTTGGGTCAACCATGAAAAGCAGTAAATGTTTATTCCCCAAATTCTTGAATCCAAACTGGGGTGAGTGATAGGTGCAATGTTTTCGATTTTATTGAATTAAAGAGTGATTTACTTGTTGTTTCTTACTTCAGTGCAACTTCACGGTGGCGCAGTGGTTAGAGTGCAGTACTGCAGGCTACTTCTGCTGATCACCGGCTGCCAGCAGTTTGGCAGATCGAATCTCACCAGGCTCAAGGTTGACTCAGCCTTCCATCCTTCCGAGGTGGGTAAAATGAGGACCCAGATTGTTGTTGGGGGCAATTTGCTGACTCTGTAAACCGCTTAGAGAGGGCTGTAAAGCACTGTAAAGCGGTATATAAGTCTAAGTGCTATTGCTATTCAATGGAAGTACTTCATAAATTTCAAGGCAGAGGAAGCCCATAGAAAGAGTGTGACTTCCTTCTTCCCTTGCTTCAGAATCTTCTTTACCTACATACATACATGTCAGTTAGCTGTGATAGGTTATTCGTAGAAAGAAATATTCAATTTTATTGGAAATTCTGTCCAGAAGTGACCTGTGAAATCTTTGGAGCACCGTCTGTTTTGACACTTACAGCTTTAATAGAGAATTGAGTAGTTTTTCCTAAAGAAATGGAAAGAGAATCCTAAGAATATTGGAAGGAAGATAGAAAATAAAAAGAACATGATGAGGAAAAAAAACTGGGAAGGAGGTCAGCAGTTACTTTATAACCTCATTGAGCAAATTTTATTCAGAAGTGGCTCCACCAGCAGGCACGTAACAGCTGCACTTGCATTCCAAGATTGCACAACCCAATCCTGCTTGCTTTTATTTACAGTAACTATGTGATTTGACTCAATTCCCTCTTACAGTATTGCCCACAGATTGAGTACGTATTCTTGGACTGTTTCTCTTGCTACTACTTTTCTCCCCCATGGTTATTCTAGAATCTAGATCCACCATCAGCACTTTGGGTGAAAGATAAGTCTGAACACAATTCCCACTCTAGTTCCTCTCTAACACATTCATGTATGTACCCGAAATGATTGTGTTTCCATCAACAAAAACAAATGGCACTGAAGTAAAGATACAAAAATTAAGAAATACAACTGTGATGTAAATTTAACATTTGATGGTCTTTTTTTGTAAAAAAAAAAAAATGAAAACAAATATTTAGTTCATATTGCCTTATTCCAAACTCAGATTGATATGTCACAGTGGCAGCATTTATAGTAAAAGCTGGGAACAGTTTCATCAAATCCAGTGAGGATGTCATTTACAAATAAGAGGATCAATTATCTCCAGGAATTTTCTCTCTGCGTCAAGGTCTTTAAACACAGCAACATTTCCTATTTGAACAAAAGTACTGAAGTAGCTAACTAGGGTTTCATTTTTATCTCTACTTTTTTCTTTTTCTTTTCTTATTTATTTATTAAATTTATATGCTACCCATCTCACTATCCAAAATGATTCTGGGCTTTTTTTTTTTTAACAAGATTTCATAGAGTCATCTGATAATCATTGTGACACACACATATACACACACAAACATTTGCCTTTATTTATTTATTTATTTATTTATTTGCATTTCTATGCCGCCCAACTCCCAAAGGACTCTGGTATTAATTAATAATTTAATTAAGTATTAATTAAATACTTAAATATTTATATATTCAAATTTATTTTAAATATTTATTTAATATTTAGAATAATTTACTCCATTCGTCAGACAAAGCTTCTGGAGCCATTTACACAAAATCAGGAACAAATCAGAACATTTCTTCCACTGCAAAAGACATTGCGTGAAAGGGAAGAATAAGCCAGAGAGGAATAGCAAAGAAAAATACTCTGAATTTTCTACTCTGTTTTATAATAACCAGCCTGATTAGAGATAGCTGAAAAAAAGAGAATTTGCCTCAACCACCTTAAATTAGACTTGGAAGACAACCAGCAACCAGTGAAGCTCTTTAAATGTGGGACCTTCAGGAGATATTTAAATATGAGACCTTCAGGAGATATTACTCCCTATGTTTGCTGCCAAATTCTGGGTCATTCTAATTTCTAGGCCATCTTTATTGGCTGCTCTACAAAAAGTGCATTTTGCACATTACAGTATCCCACCTTTTAGATTTACCAATACATAAGTCATAGAGGCCATGCCTTTGCCCTGTAGATGGGCCTGCAGTTGGTTTACTAAACAAATCTTATGAAAAGCCATTTTTTCACCAATAATACATGTCTGTCCAGCATCAGTGCTGAATCCCAATAGACTGTAAATAGGGAGGATGCAGCAATATAAACAAGAATATTAAAAGATTATGGAGAGAGAGAAGTTCCCTTTGGGCCCAGCATGAGTCTGAACCTTGGAAGAATAAACCTTTGGTCCAGGTGACCGACTCAGATTGGATCCTGCAACATTATTCTATGGCATCTATATGTGCCTTCATTCACAAGAATATTAAAAGACATGAAGAGATTCAGGGGTATTAACAGAATGACTCTCCCTCTCCCTATTTATTTATTTATTTATTTATTTATTTATTTATTTATTAAATTTCTATGCCGCCCAACTCCCGAGGGACTCTGGGTGGCTTACAACAGAAATATTAAAAAAAACCATTAAAAACCTTATAAAAACATTTAAAAAACAATTTAAAAACCCATGCACACCATTCATGGCCGGATCTCGCAGGATTACAACAGCGAGATCAACGGCCCCAGGCCTGCCGGAAAAGCCAGGTCTTCACCGCTTTCCGGAAGGCCAATAGGGTGGGGGCAGTCCGGATCTCAGGAGGTAACTGATTCCAGCGGGCCGGGGCAGCCACAGAGAAGGCCCTCCCCCGCAGACTTGGGGGATTGAGTTTGACACCCCTGATAGGGCTTTAAAGGTAATAACCAACACCTTGAATTGTGCCCGGAGACCAATAGGGAGCCAGTGCAGCTCGCGGAGAATTGGTGTAATATGGGTGTACCTAGGTGCACCCATGACAGCTCGCGCAGCTGCATTCTGGACCAACTGTAGTCTCCGAACACTCTTCAAGGGTAGCCCCATGTAGAGCGCATTGCAATAATCTAACCGTGAGGTGACAAGGGCATGAGTGACTGTGAGGAGAGCCTCTTGATCCAAGTAGAGTCTCTTCCAACATAGTGCAATTATCAGAGCCCCCAGGCCAACCACTATGCCCAAATCCAACTTTAAATATAAACTGAAAAGGTCCTCATTTTTATGTAAGATCTTCTGTAGCCTTATGGCCATTATTTTCTCCATTAGCTTAGCTATGTTAATGGAATATTAGATTGAAGCCAGTTTGGTGTACCAGTTAAAAGACACTAGGCTAAAACTAGGAGGCTGTCAGTTCTAATCTTGCATTAAGTACAATGCTACATGGGTAATTCCAGTCAGTCTCTCTCTCTTTCCCTCTCCCTCTCCCTCTCCTTCTCCCTCTCCCCCCTGCCCTCTCTCTCTCTCTCCACAGAAATTAAGCAAATCACTTCTGAAAATATTGCAAGGAAAAATAGAGGAACTTGTCCAGATTGTCTCTGAGAGCCAAAGCTGACTTGAAGAAAAGACATTGATGAAAATCAGCTAAGTTTAGATGAAGATGGCTTAAGTAGGAGGCTCAATGCATCCTCCATTTCTGTGTCTGTATACTGTAGTGGTAAAATTTCATTTGTTAAATGTTATGCTATCATACTTTTCAGCTTCTCTACTGTAACAGTCATTGACCACCTTACTTCTAACCTACGTTCTTAAGTCTAGTGATAAGTCTATATAAGTCACAGTGAAACATGTCAGGGGCAAAAAAATATCTATCTACATCAAATTATTCCACATTTACAGCAAAGAAACTATTTGTAGGCATTTTGTAGACATATAATAAATTAGCAGGATATTTTACAAATGGGCATTATTTGTGGCAATTGGTAAGTTCATATAGTTGCTTATATGAATAGGTTCTGTCTTTTTAGAACTGTGTTATCAATAGTATTATGACATCATGGTTCATTTTAACATGCAGCAGGCAGCCTCCTGTGGAATGTCTTGCATGTCTATTAAGGGCTACATTAATTATATCAAGAAACCTCTAAGACTGCCTATAGTTAGCCTGCTGGCTCAGGCATATATCCTTTCTATGTAAGGCAATACAACCTTGTCAAGTTTCACTCGCCCTCTCAGCAGCTACAGTACTTGTTGTCTCGTAGGTTTCTATACTCGGAACCAAAGCTGCAGTGAGGCCCATCTTGAGGAAAATGTTTACTTTTCATGCTGTCACAGTTCCACAATAACTGAGCAGGGTTCTCACAGTGATCTCTAAGAAGGTAATTCCACAGATGAAGCGATGCCCTATCCAAATTTTAGTTCATGGTCTAAAACTGGTGTCAGTGCAAAGATATATGGCACCTCTAGGCCACTTTGAGTGATAGCAGCACCTCCTGATGATGCAAAGATTGCTAATGTTAGAATGATTCGGATGCAGGGCAATGTTGGCACCTCCTAAGCTTTGGCATCCTAGCCCAGTGTGTGCTCTGCCATAGTTTAAATTATATATTACATCGTTATATCCCCATTCCATGTTCTAAGCAGCCTTTTTATGATAATGTAGAGTGTGGATCCATCCTGCAGGGTGGGAGTGAGAGACAGGAACAGTGGGCTTAAAAATATGAGTTCTTAAGAACAGTAAGCTAACCTGAGCAATAACTAACAATATATAGTTTTATGATGAGAACAGAAAGGAGACTGATTTCAAGGAAATAGACAATAGGGACAAGTAAAGCCTAGCATCTAGGTAACTTCATCCTATCAAGAGGAGACTCAGGGAGTGACAATTCAGTGTGTTTGGTAACAAAGGTAAAAGGAAGTAAGCTAAAATCAACAATCTAGGCAGAGTGATAGAAGAAGGGGGACTGAAAGAAAAACCCATTTTTTTCTCTTTGCCTCTTGCAGTGGCTAAATTGTGAGGGAGATAGTGTCACACATACATCAATAGTGATACTGGATCTCTTTGCTGATGTGTGGGTTCAATCATGCAATGTATATAATCAGAGTTCTAAACGTTGTTTGTGACTCTTAAGATAGCAGGACGCAAAGCAGAGGCATAATTTGCATTGGTATTTAAGAGGGAACTTCAGAAAATGTGAATGAAGGGGGAAAGAGGAAAAGGGAGGGGGACCTTGGTGCTGCTCAGGAAAACCCTTCTCCTTCAGCCTTTTCACTCCCAGTATTTGTGCCCACATACTGTATTGCCTGTTATCTTTTCATTTCCTCAACCACTTCTCTGCCTTTCTCTCTGCCACTCCCTCCTTTCATTCTTCTTTATTCCAAAGGAGGTAGAAAAAGGCGGGGGGGGGCCTTGACTCATTTTTTCCTGGTTATTGTGGAGGAGATTATTATGACATGGATAGGCGTCTCTATAAACAAACAAAGTTGTGCTTTTTTTTTCCTTTGGGAAATGAAAGAAAAGTTCTTTCATTTGTTCTGAACAAAAAGTGCAGCATCTGTGTTCATCCCACTCCTCCTTTCCTTCTGTGCGGTTAATCCATTTGTGTTAATTTCTTGCCTTTACAGGGCTTTTTTTTCCATCAGCTTCAGGCTGAAATCAGCTTGTCAGCACTGAGACGGGTGTCACTGGTGACAATAGCTCCATCTACAGGTAAACAAATAAACTGCAGTGTGAGGAGGAGGAGGGGGAGAGTGGTATTTTGCTGGAGAGGTACAATTAGGCAGCCTGTGCATATATATTGACAGGGGTGGGTTCCTCCCGGTTCGTACTGGGTCGCCCGAACTGGTAGCGAGGCGCTGGTGACATCATGATGGCGTCATGGACCGCCTTGGTCGGTGCCGGTCTGTGGGCGCCGCCATTTTTTCCCGGGAATTTTTGGCGGCTTTTTTACGTTTTGGGCTGTTTGTGCTCTGCTGCTGCTTTGGAAAGGGCCCTCCCACCTGCCCCTGGGTTAAGGCTGTCCTTTATTCTTCGCCCGAAGCACAGCTGATCAGCTCCTCAGCTGTGTTTCGGGCAGATTATAGTGACTGAGCATGCACGGACACAGAATTGCACCGGGGGAGTGCGCGCGCGCGTAACCCTAAGCCACGCCCACAGAGTGGTAGCGGAAATTTTCGGAACCCACCCCTGTATATTGGGGAAGGTAAATAGTTACATGAGAGGGAGTGAAAACAACATTATACATGTACAATATGTGAAAAAATATGTTGTCCCCACGGACATTTGGAGTGTAACTCTTGATATGTCGTGCAAATGCAGAGGTCAACCATTAGCTAATAGAAGCTACACCAAATTCAGAAAGAAAACAAAAATCACTTAGTTATTAAGTAAAACACAATTTATTTTCTACTGGTTTGGCTAAAGGAAAGATTACTACAATTTTCAAGAAAGATCAGGAAGACATATGCATTTTGCATACATTCCCATCTTCAGTCCAGCAATGGATTCATTCTTCACTTTCTATTACAACCTGCCAGAAACAAAAAACAAAGTTGGTATGTGTATATATATACTTTATATACACATATACTGTAAGTATGAAAGCAACATATCCCTACAGCTACAATTTTTCTGTAAACAACAGTAAGTCAAATCTATCCTCATACAAGGTTTTCTCAATGTAAACAAGCAAAATTGTGTGCCTCCAAGTCTGCAAACGGGGATGCTGAAATTTCACTCCCTTACCCCAAGAGAGGTGTAGGCAACAATTCAGGTAAAGGAAGGATATAGTTGGTGCCCTTTCATCTTAGTAAAAAGAGATATAAACAAAACTCATAGCTTTGCTTCATTCGCCTTCTTGTATGTGAGCTGAAAATATTGAAGAATTAAATACCAATAGCAATAGCACTTAGACTTATATACCGCTTTACAGTGCTTTACAGCCCTCTCTAAGCGGTTTACAGAGTCAGCATATTGCCCCCAACAATCTGGGTCCTCATTTTACCCACCTCGGAAGGATGGAAGGCTGAGTCAACCTTGAGCCGGTGAGATTTGAACTGCCGAACTGCAGCTAGCAGTCAGCTGAAGTAGTCTGCAGTACTGCACTCTAACCACTGCGCCACCTCGGCTCTTAAAAGTGGTATAGTTTGACCTTGATCTCTTTCTGTAAGCCATGATTATTAAAATATCACTATCCCATGCAGAGAGGCCACACATTCAAGACTGGCAGCCTGGCTTCCATTCTGCCTTCCTGGATTTCACTTGGCTTTCACCCATGCATGGGTGCAAAGTCAGCATATGGGCTGAAGTGAGATTTACATCTGCGTACTTTGCCTCGGGGGTTAGCTTATCTGCACATCCTGCAGACAGCACTCAATACAGCCCAAACGTAGAGTTCCACTTGCATAAGCTTGATCTGGCATTTGCAACTTATGTATGCTGAGAGATAATGTGGAACAACATGTATTTTGAATAGACTGGCATTATCATACTACTTCTCCCCTGAGTATATTTGTATGAACGGTTGTCATAGTTGTGGTTTTACAAGCCTAGCTATCCAGCGAAGAGCTAAAATAAACCAGGGGATCATTTCAAACTGCTTGCCCAGGTAAGCCTTTAATATTCTCAGTATAGCCAGAATTAGAATGTTCTGTTTGAGAAAAGGTGTAGGAGCAGCATTCACCACGGGAAGCTAAGCAATACCTATATTGAACAAGCTAAGGACTTCAAATAACTTGGAATCATCGTTCAATTTTCTACCCCAAAGGAAGAAGCAAGCAAGACCATGACTGCCTGAACCAATGCAATCATACAAATTGCATACCGCAGAGGCAATAATTACCTCCCTGCTGGAGTCAAATTCTTCAGGCTGAGGTATTGAACCTTTTCCTTTATGGAGTGCGGCTTTGCATATTATAAAAATCTACTTGCTCTTGAAGCAACTCAGATTCAATCTATAAGAGCAGTGCTGCATGTCTCCTAGAGTGTATCTAATGTTCGTTTATGCCTGGAGATTGCTTGGATCTGCACTATTGAGGCACAGATATGCTGGCAGAAGTTATTAGCTGAAATTAAATTAAATTCTGCTAACTTTCAGAAAGAGTGACATTTATTCCCCTATTTCTCTAAGGATGATTTGTATGAAAGGCCTTTTTCCTCCAACCAACTATTCTCACTATTTCTTTTCTATGTGGGACAGTGATTTTCTTGGCTAGATTTAATGGCCTGCCAGGTACACCTTTGAGGGAAGGTACAACAATAACAGTGTATAAAACTGCCCAGGCATCTGCTCAGAAAGGTTAAGAGCCATTTTTCGACATTTTGTTGCAATGTCTTACATACCATCCGTACGTCTATGGAGATTCTCAGTCATCCAGGTCATGCTTGTCCTGAAGGTGCTTTTTCAAGAGGCAACTGGACTTTCTTTGTTTTTCTTTGAAGATGTTTTGCTTCTTATCCAAGAAGCTTCTTTAGCTCTGACTGGGTGGTGGGGAATGGAAAGATTAATACTCCTTGCAGACAGCTGGTCATTTGCATTCTTTTAGAGAATCGTTGAGGCCACTTGGAGGTTTGTCTGTGTCCTCAGGGTCACATGAGTAATGCAAATGGCTGTGGAACCTTCTTGGGACTGCTGAAAGGATTGTGTTGTAGACTGGAGATAGATGATACTGTATCCCTCCCCCTCTGTTGAGGGAGGGTTGCTCAGTTTTGACATAGATCTCTAAAAGAATGCAAATGACCAGCTGTCTGCAAGGAGTATAAATCTTCCCATTCCCCATCATCCAGTCAGAGCTGAAGAAGCTTCTTGGATGAGAAGTGAAACGTCTTCAAAGAAAAACCAGAAAGTCCAGTTGCCTCTTGAAAAAGCACCTTTGGGATACCATCCATAGCACTTCAAGTTAGTACTGTTTTATTAGTTACTTCTGAGGACCAGACCAATGAGGAAAATATCTTATTTATTAGCAGATCCATCTACCAAATTAGCCAGGTGAAGCTAAATTTGGTGAAGTGAAATCAGGATGATCATCACACCCTTACTCCATGTCTGTCTCTTACCTGTCCTATTATTAGAAAATTCAGTGCCTGTAAATTAGACACAAAAGAAACTCTCTGTTTCTATCTTTGTCTTTCTTACACTGTATCTTCTTCTCTTTAAGGTGTAGTATAGATCGGAGGCTTTATTGCCTCGTGCGCTTCTTAATAAATCTGCTTTTTATTTCAAATATAATGAATGTTAGTTTTCACAGAAAGCTGTGCTGAGGCAATCTTCTGCATCAAAAGGCAGATATTATGAGTATTTGGTAACTGGTGCCTGGTGGGTCAGGGAAGGCATGTAAGGGGGCAATATCTTAGGAAGATGCATGGGCAGAGGTGGGTTCCTCCCGGTTCGCACTGGTTCGCCCGAACCGGTAGCGACCCACTGGTGACATCAAGGTGACGTCACGGAACTGATTCTGTCAGTGCCGATCCGTGGGCGCCGCCATCTTTTTTTTTGAATTTTTTTCCGGTTTTTTCTTCTTCTGCGCATGCGCAGAAGCCGAGTTTCCGACACTGCGCATGTGTCACCATCTTGTTTTTGGCTCTTTTTTTGGAATTTTTTCAGATTTTTCAGCACTGCACATGCGCGTGTGTGCAAAGCACACGTGCGCCCACGAGGCACGGCCACGAGGCGCAGGAGGAAGCGAACCGGCAGTGAGGTAAGTTAGAACACACCCTTGTGCATGGGGGCACGGAAGAGGTGCCGCATAGGTCAGGGAAGGTGTGTGGGGGCTGGCACACATCGGGGGGAGCATATAGCGGTTGGCATGGGCTGGTATAGTATGCAGGGTTCCTTCCTCTTTGTCCTCCCTCCATCCCTTCCTCTCTTCCTTCCCTTTTCAGCAGGTAGGTAAGTGTCTATAGTTGGGTGCGGGATTTGCAACGAATTGCAAAATTATTCGAGAAATTGTCACAGAATGTTGAAAATTAAAATCATGTGGCTACAGCATCAGCCCAGCATCAGCCAGTAGCAGTGAAGCAACCACAACTTTCCCAAATTTCATTTCCTCGGGTGTCATGGGTCCTAGATTTCGGACACATTCTATAAATTAACACATTTGAATTCTCTTGCTTCAAAAGTGTTGCCTATGATGCACCATTTCACCCTGTTAAAGATCAAGAGTTTCAGTAGTATATAAATTTCTAGTGAAAACAGTCCTGGATCTTCCTAAGGAGAACTCAGATTCCTCTCATTCCTTGCTGTAATGCCACTTCATCCTTTGTGTAAATGGTTGAGTGCTGGACAAAAGAGGCATTTACCTTTGTGGTAGAAATTTCTCTGGATTTTGCTCGGAGCTTATTGACCTGAGACTCAGCAATATCAGCTCTTTCCTCAGCCTCTTCCAGCTCATGTTGTGTTTTTCTGAATTTGGAGAGGTGAACGTTGGCCTGTTCATCCTGTAGCCAGACAAGAATTACACAAACACACACACACACAAAACCATATTAGCCTGAAAAGGCAATGTATGATGTTGGTGTTTTTAAGTGCCAAAAAAGTCTAAAATAACTTACAGCCTCCTCTGCTTGTCTCTTGTAGGATTTCACTTTCAACTGAAGTTTATCCACTAAATCTTGTAGTCTGATCACATTCTTCCTGTCCTCCTCACCCTAGAAATGTGATAAAATCTTAGCATATTCAAAGGAAAGAATTGCTGTGAACCAACTTCTTCCTTTTCCTCTTACCTGGAAAGTCAATTCTTTGACTCGCCTCTCATATTTGCGGATACCTTTGATGGCTTCCGTAGCTCGCTTCTGCTCTCCCTCAAGTTCAGACTCTAGCTCTCGGATCTAGAGTTGAAATGATACAATTTGAACATCTAATAGCAGAGTCTCTGAAGATAGCTGATATCTACCACAGCTCTGAATCTCAGTGTTTACCCTGGCCTCCATCTTCTGAATCTGTTTCTTTCCCCCTTTCAGGGCGAGTTGTTCTGCCTCATCCAAACGAAGCTGGAGATCCTTCACTGTCTGATCCAGGTTCTTCTTCATTCTTTCCAGGTGGGCACTTGTGTCTTGCTCTTTCTTCAGCTCCTCTGCCATCATGGCCGCCTTGAAACATAAGCAGTAGATTCAGATCAACAAGTAGTCAAAGTCAGTGCATGTAAACTAAAGAAGAGGAGGTCAGCTTGGGAATTAGGAATGAGCATCCCATAACCAGCTTGATAAATTATTCCTCTTCTCACTGAATTTAGGGGGTTTAACCTTGGCTTTGAATGTTTAGATTTCTGGCTGATATATAGCTGTATTATGGTTTTTGGTCTTTATTTGATTATGTAATTGTTAATATTAACTTGATTTTGTCTATTCGTCTTTTCTGGTTTTACCCAAGTTATGGATTTGGGGACTTATAAGTCCATTGGAGTGGCCTATAAATCCTGTAAACAAACAACCAAACAAAGTGAGCAACACAATTTGGACTTCCCACTAGATCTCTGTACAAGATTACTTACATTAATAATGAATGCCTAAACTATCTGCAAAAGTCTCATTTTTTTTTCCAGAATAAGCTTTGAAAAGCAGGGTTATCTGATTTGAGAAGATTGCGTTGCATATGGTAAAAATGGGGTAGGTGGGAAGTACATAATCTAGGACTTACATCTGTGATGGCCTTCTTTGCCTTTTCTTCTGCATTTCTGGCCTCTTTGATGGCATCTTCCACTTCACCTTGAAGCTGAGAAATATCAACTTCCAGCTTCTTCTTTGTGTTAATGAGACTAGTGTTCTAAAGAAGAGAAGGTGAAAATGTATCTGAATATTTTTGCAAAAACTCCTAGTAATTATTAGAGCTATTCCTTCCAAATTTAAAATCAGTATTCTTGATGTGAGAAGTTGCAATAAACAAAAGAATAGCTATACCCATCATACTATCTTGTTGGCCAATGTTAGACACTCCATGATAGACAAGATTTTGCAAGACAATTCCTATACTGCATATATATCATATCAATATATACATATCAAGAGTAGTCAACTTAATCCTGCGTAGCTTCTTCTCTGGCAACATTACACTGCTAACTAGAGCATACAAAACGTTTGCTAGACCAATTCTCGAATACAGCT